>MU271145.1:2549941-2787724 GCA_021432605.1 Coniochaeta sp. PMI_546 | reverse complement strand
CCTTTCGCCCCGATTAAAGGTCCAAAATAGCCCCTAGAGAAGCAGCCCCCAACGCAGAGATCCAAAGAGACACGAACTTATGAAAATTGCAAAACCGCCTGAGCATAGATTTTCGCAGGACCACAAAGGCATTTCGTACCGCCTTCCGTTCGCCAACCGTCGCCCCCCCCCTTACCCCCCCCGGGAAAAAAGGAGTGACAGCCAAAGACCTCTTGATTCCTCCCATGTGTGTCCTGTATTTCCCATCTGATATGTACTTCCTTGTACCCCCGGAGGCGTTCTTCCCTCACCTCCCCTCTGGCTCCTGTGGGGAAAAGTGCGTGCCAAAACAAAAAAAAAAAAAAAAAAAAACTTAACCAATAGGGGAGGAAAATAATAATAATAATGGTAAAATCCCCGGGACTTGTACAGATAACGTTGGAAAAAAAAAAGGGGGGAGACCGGCCGTTGCGACGTGAGTGAGCTGACATCGGTTCCTGGAAAATGAGCAAAATGGAATAGTCGGAAAAGCTGGAAACTTGAACAGCAACAGGTCCAAAGGCGCTGATGCCAAGGTCCAAAAAATGGAATGAATAGTAACAGTAGACCAAAATCTTTGAAAAAGCTGGAGGGTTGAAAACCCCCCCCTGATAACGTGGGCTCTTCGATGTTGCCTAGTCGCGTGAGCGAGGAAATTCTTCCGGTGGCCGGAGTAAGAAGAGGTTGGGTGTTTGGTCGGGTATAATGATGCTGTTGCAAGACTGAAGAAAGAATAAAAGTTGCTGGGTTGTATATATGTGTATAAATAAGAAGCCTCGGTGGTGATTTTTTGGGATGTCTGGGTTTTCGTGAGAAAGTTAAGTCTTTTTGTCCTCCTTTGCCATGGACTAAATACAAGGTCCAGTCCTGGGGCGGGCGGAAGAAAACGTCGCGAGACGATGGAAAGTTGCTTTCCTCGTTTTGTTCTTTGTTGGGGGGATGATCGAGAGAGAGAGTGAGAGAGTTGGCGGCACCGAGGAATCTGTCGTAAAATAAAGTCGTAAACGCTGGGCGACCTTTCCGGCTCGTGAGAGCGGGTGGTGTTGCTGGTCGCAAGAGGAAAAATGATGAAAGTCGATAAGAGAGAAAAGATATTCGCATCAAACGCCTTGTACGCCGTAAGGTAAAGAAGTTGTCGCCTTGTGTGCTGGATCGACCTGCTACCGATCGTTTGCATCCGATGCTCGGAAATCCCACCTGTGTCTTTCTGTTACTCTGCCTTGATCCCCAACGCATCAGGCGAAGCGTTGCTCATCTCGCTGTCCTGCTCCGGAATCCGGTCCAGCCCTCCCATCCCCTGCTGTCCCGTGCCCTTGCCCAGCTGGCTCATGTGCAGGCGGAGCTTCTCCGTCAGCCTCACGACCGTCATGTACTCGCTCTGGTCGACGAAGCCGCCAACGTGCGAGATGAACGACAGGAGCGTGTCTGCTGCCCTGCGCGCGTCTTCCTGCGTCGGCGAGTTTGGAGACGAGGCTACCGCGCTGGTGGCCGTCGAGCGGCCTGTCAGGCTGTTGTTGCTGCTGCTGTGGCGGAGCTGAGGCGAGGAGATGGCCTGGTCCATCCCGTATGTCGGCTGCGAGATCTCGTTTGCTGGTGACTCGAGTGCCGAGGACGGAGCGGTGGAGGAGACGTGGTACCTTGGCGTCAGGGGTTCCGTGTTCTGCTGCTGGTTCATGTATTCTAGGTCCAGAGTCGGGAAGGTCTGGCTTCGAGGCCGCTGGAAGTTGGAGCCAACACCGCCCGGAAGTTGCCTGCTGTGGTCCAAAAACGCACCAACGTTCGAGTCTGGGGAGAAGGTGAACGGTGTGGCGGACGGGCTCAATGCGCTTCCTGAGAAGGATGATCCCCCGCCGTCGGTGAAGGCACTGGACAGAGACGTCGTGCTCTGGGAATTAGAGTGTTTGTACGCTCCAGGCTCCGTGTTGAAGTCCATAAAGTGGTTCATGTTCTCCTTGCCGTCCTCGCTCTGGTTTGCGGAGAGGGGCGATGGCGAGAGATGTCCAGACGCGGAGTTGGGAGAGATGGCACTCGACGGTTGCGACGCGCTCAGAGATGGCGAGCCGCGAATGCTGTCCGGTATGTTCGTCTCCGAAGCTCTCCTCATCAGCCTCCCGTGGCCGATTCCATTCTTCTGCTTGAACTTCTCCAGCCAGCTCGAGCTGCTGGCCTTGATCAGTCCGTCGTCCGACTTACCCATCGTCGCCGAAAACAGACGAGCCTTCTCCTTGATGTCGGCGTCTGTTACTGTAACGCCGGACTTCTGTGCGTTCCGCACATAGTTGGTCAATGCCCTCTCGATATCGACCCCTCCCTTCGTTTTCCGCTTCACCGGAGAGCTGGCCGCGCTATCCTTTTGCTCTGGATACAGATACTTCTCTTTATTACGCAGCACTTTGGACACGGTACTAATATCAGGTTAGAAAGGTGCTCGACCAAACACAGCACGTGGGGTCACCGTCAACATCAACCAACCTTCGCTCAACCCCGAATCGTGCACCGATGTCGGTCTGTTTGGCATGTGGATGATCCTCGGCATATTGGCACATCCTCTTCCGGTCGTCGTCCGTCAGGGTCTTCCGTGGAACCGGCTGAGTATGCAGGGCCGGAAGCTTTGTCTTCAGGTTGGCCTGGAGTCGAGGTGTCACCTGTATGGGAGGTATGGACATCGGCGGCGCCGAGTGTGAGCTGTAGCTGTTCGGGTTCGTCAACATGCTTGGCCATGTCGCGTGCGAGGGCATCACGAGCATGGGAAGCTGCGGAGGGAGCTGTGGCAGTGTCGTCTGAGCTTGGGCCATGGAATGTGGAGGCGGTGGAGGCGGCATCCTGTTCAGAGATTCGGATGGTAGGCCGTGGCTTATTGAAGGCATGAAGCTAAAGCTGTTCCCGTTGTACTCGGGCATTGTGGTCTGGTGGTGGTTGTGGAAACCGTGCATGTCGACCCATGAACCATCATGCCCATATGTGTTATTATCGTCCTGAGCCGTATGACTCTCCTGGTCACTCGTTCCTAGGATTTGGTGATGCATCTTGACCTCCTCGAGTTGTCAATGTCCGTGCAGGCTGTTACGGAGACGCGCAGGTGGACTGGAGATGAGGCCGTCCGTGGTCCGCAATCGCGATGAGCACTGACGCCAGTGTGTCCGCGGGCGACTAAAGTCTGGCCGAGTGAGGGGGTCAGCCTGGTGGTGATGTGAGCGCGATGGTCTTCATGAACGGAGCACCGCATGCATGACAAGGGGTGCGCAATTGGTTGTTCTATACAGGATGCAGCAAGACAGCTGCTGGTGGTCGCCGCGTAGGTCAGGAAGCTTGCTTGTATGTTGGAGCTGCAGAAGCGTTGTGTTGGGGGGGCGTGGTGGTATTCAAGGCCGGCCGGCAGGTCTACTAAGGCAGCTGAAGAGACCCAAACACCCTTGCTTCAAGCACGCCTTGCTTCTACCGCACAAGGATGTACAAGGCAGAGATACCGTCTCTCCTTTCCCGAGCAAGCCACCGGGAGGTAGTTGTGGACAGCCACTCTTGCCAGCCTGGCCGTAGACCGGTCTCAGTGTCAACAACGTGCCTTGCGCGTTGGTCGGCCGCTGATACACGAGCCGCTGCCGAATTAGTTACTTTTTCCAGGCTAGTTCTTGGCCCTACTCGCCAGGCCAGATCTGTAGCGGAGAGAAGAAGCGCGCCGGCTGGCCGAGACATACAGAGGCTTGATGTATCGTTCGTTCCGAAGTGTGCGGCGAACTAGCAACATACATGAGATCCGAACGAGAGCGGCCTACTCTGCCAGTAAGAGGAGTGATAGTTGCTGCAACACAGGCGCTGCAAAAGCTGACCGGCCTCTGATAGAGATAAATCGGAGACGCACGACGAGCAGCAGGTGTGGGCCGCACTGGGCTACAGATGTCCTGTGTATGCACGGTACGTTGAGACTTCTGGTAAGGGTCCAGGGGTGCTTGACCGGGGTGAGAGGCCCAAGGATGGGGGGCTCGAATGGTATGACAGTGGAGTGCGGATGAGAGAGATAGAGGTAAGGGAGTCAACGGGTATCGACGAGGACAAGTCCTGTGTAGACGCAGGGTACCTTAGTACACACTGATGTGTGCAGGGGCACAGATGAAGTAAGGGTAGCCGGGAAGCTAACGTATTATGTAGTACGCTGACAACAGGATGGCTGTCCAGAATGGGGTGAGAGACTGGGGGGGATTTGGAAAGAGAAAAGCAATGCTAGCTCGTCAACAAGACTTGCAAGGGTCAACCACAACGTCGAATCGACGTACCAGCCATAACGACTAGGGTGGGAAAGGAAGCGAGGCGAGTGGAGAAGCAGACGGATGGATGAAATGCCCTCAATGATGGCGTTTTCCACAAGAGAGAATAAAAAAGAGCGAGAGAGAGAGAGAGCAAGCAAGCAAGCCATGAGCGCGTGTCAAACGCGGCACCGAATGGGCAACCGATAATTAAGACATTGGCCCTCCGGGTTATCGACGTATCGTATTGATAATTGCTTTTCCGTCCTGCTGTTAGGCCGGCCATCTGCGAGTGCTGGATGGGGTCGCATGGGCTAGAGGGTGGCATCCTTAGGACGAAGGATAAGTAAGACGCTACAAAAAAGAAAGCATCAATCAAAATGAGATGCGATAGAAACCAGATGGCTTCCGACCATCTCTCATGTATTTGGTGACTTGCCGTCTCTGTACGCGGTTCTGATCCATCGATCTCTCACGGTTCCTTCTCTGTGCCTACGGTCGTGATTAGCGTACTTGTTTGTTCCCTGGAGCTCTTCACCCGCATCTCTTTCGATAAAAATCCTCGATCAAAGTACGCCAATTATCGGGACCGCCGGTGAATGAACATTCCCGTAACGCGCGAAATGGTAAACCCCGGAAACAACGAGAGAGAGGGAACAGTGGTAAAATGCCCTGGCGCGTTTCCAAATTGAGTCGTTGCCGTCCTATCGAGGGGGGAGGGCTTGGCAACGACCTGGGGGGTGCTTCATTTCGATCCGGACGCTCAGACCTGGAAAAACGGTACCTCCAGGCCATGCCCCGTTTCGTAGGGCGAATGCCGGACCAGTGCCTCTTTTCAAGTTGCTACAACATTGTGATGGGCAACGATTACTTCTCTTTGAGGCATCCCGGCGAGATCAGAGGAGCCGAACCCGGAGCCACCGTCGCTGACCATTTACAAGCTCCAGCTTTAAGTCGACAGCATGGTTGGACCGGGTTTAGTATTGCAATACTTTCGGCTTATCGATCTGGATCCAGCAAGGACTCTGGATCTCGACGGAGTCAGTTTGTCATTGGGCTCTAGAAAACAAGACCCCGCAGAGCACAGGACCGCTGCTACGTCTTCTTATCCAACCACAGCTGCTATGTTGGGGTCATATCGCTAGCAAAGGCCCAGGAGGCCTTGTTGAACTCCATCAAGTCGTACGCAAGCCATGCGTCGAAACAAACCTCAGGGTGCCATTGTCGGGGGATTATGATGGGCACCGGAACGAGTCGTTGCGGGTTCAAACGATGACATCGGTTCCAGGGGTTGCCCTGAAAGCGTTAATGCACCCTGTTTCTCATTGATCACCTATGTCCTCGAGCGTCGAACGACTACCGGCAGCTCTGGTGTCCAGATGACAGGGACGCGGCATTCACGGCGGAGATCAATGCAATGCTGACCGGGAATTCATTTGTGGTCGGGCTTTGAGGACGTGGGCGCGAAGACATTTCTGTCGTTTGACCCCCATGGTACAATGACCAAAAATAAAAAGAGGGCTATCAAACAAGGAGATATCCCGTTTCCATCTTGTGAGTGTCTTACAAATCCTTCAATGCCCAGGCCGGTACTGGTTTTGTTTTTTTCCATGACGCCAGTATCAGGCGGCGACCAGGGGAATAATATACAGGAGGGCACAAACAAGTCTTTCTTGTGGGTAGCATCGACAGCGCCGTTGGATGGGATGTACGTAACAAGAAGCCGCTGAGAATACGTCAGAAGCATTTCCCCCCTTCCCCTTTCGCTCTCATCGGTGATGGCGCTAGGTGAGTAGACTCGGCTAAGGGCCGGCCCTCCCTTCCACGCCTCGGCCTAGACTCTTCACCGTTGACCTTCGCTGATCACTCACGGAAACGCCCCGTCCCTTCAGTTTCTTTTCCACAAACGGGGACACCGATCACACCTGAGGCTTGCAACTTCTCAGAGAAGGATAGCTTGTTCAAGACGCACCAGCGTGACTTAGTTTAAGACCATGCCAACCAATCCGAAATTCCAGCCTTCGGCGTGTTGAACCAACCACGCGAAAGAAGTCATTCAAGAGTCGACTTCAGCGTTATGATTGGCCCAGAATTCCAGGTTGAAGGAAGTTTGCGGCGAAGCCAGATTGGCCAGAAAGTGAGTCGTGGTTTGCACCAACGACAAGCGCGGGTGTCGCTTGGACCCTCCATGGGAGGACATGCGACGGTGTGCATGTATTCTACATGTACCACCGTACCTCTCAGGTCACCCGGCTGAGATCCCACTGGTTGATGGGTCACAACCTTGTCGCGTGAACCACGGAAGGCTGCTGCATGTTAACTCCTATGGGGTTTAGCGCTAGACTTTTCGTTCTGCTCAGAGTGGCACGTGCACCTGGCGACTGCTAATGATTTGAAAATGGAGTCGCTGCCAGTCTCTCCTCAATAGACATGGTCCTGCGGCGGGAGCGCTGCTGTCTGGATGGGCCTTAAGTTGGGAGGAGATAGCGGATACGGCGAGGAAGAACGATAGCAACCTCAATGATATTGGTTGAGATTGTGTCGCCTCAGTCCACGCATCGAAGCTATCGACTCCAGGCGCGACAATATGCTCGTAAGGCTTGACGCCTCAAAAGACACGGCAAAGAGCCGACCAACCGACCGCAGCATCAGCTCTCCGAGTGACCATCTACGGCTAATCGTCTCTCGCATTGGACGTCAGTTAGTTTTCAAAGGCAGCCAACCAAAGGAGTTGCAGAGGATTTGCAGCCTTTAGCTTCAATAGCTTGGCCAGTGTCGGTCATTGTGTGAAACAAGAAAGGCCGGACACGAGCTACCAACGGTATTGAGGGTATCAATGGCCAGAGGATCGACATCGACATGGTCCACCAAGCACCGCATTCGCGGGCAGCTGAATAGGCAGTTAGTCGAGTCAAGGTTGACAGTCCAAACCCTGGCGGATCTTGGACGTATCTGATCGATCTGGCGGACGAAACAAGACTAGAAGACCAGCACAAGGCCTGCGAAGCCTTGTATCTTAGGTACAACGTAGTCCGCCTGGCAAATCCTTAAATGCACTCCGCGATCCTCCCTGACCTTGGTCGCGGATACGGCCGTGTAGCGCTCACGGTTATCGGAACGAAGCCCGGTCGAATCCTCGAGGGTTCCACTTCCATCTGGCGTGTTGGTTGCGAGTGGACGCCTCCAGCCCTGGAATGAGAGCAAGGGTCGTGAAAAGGAAACGTCGGTTTCCGGTATGAGATTCTGACATCTATACACAATAGTGTCTGATAGCCGTTCAGCTCGTGGAATCGCGGCTTCAGGGAGCTACTCAGTATTGTTCGTTTTCGACTGAGGAGCAGCCCTGCAAACCCGATCGGTGCTGCTGTGGCCTTCCCCAGACTGGAGCCGCAGCATCTGTAGGCAAGGTCTCTCGTAACTGCGTATCCATCCAGAAGCCACAACGCAGACTTCGGAGTAAATCTCGTGGTTCGTTTGTGGGGATTGATCGCTATCGTCCATGTGTGCACTCAGCAACGGTAATCGAATAAGAGTTTCAGGGGACGACGCCAACTAACGGCCATTCGGCGGCAAGAGGCGCGCTGTGAAAGGTCGGACATCGACACACCCTCCACTTAGAGACCGGTAGCGGCGTCCATGTCAGCAGCTACTTCATCCATCGAGTCCATCCCCTTTTTCGCAACTTCATCCGGGTCACATTCTGTGGTTCTAGCCTCTGAGGGTCGGTGGCGTCGCCATCTCACTGGTCGGCGGAGCCGTAACCCTGATTTGGGGGACATTCGTCGGCAGTCTCGTGCTTCTATGATGTGTGGGAAGGAAATGTCGAAACCGTTCGGACAATAGGTGGATGGAACCTAAGGTGGGTGAGGTACCTTGGATACAGTACCTACACCACTACACGTATAGTGAGAAACCCGCCGCGGAATGAAACGCCAGATTCGCGTGCCTCTGCTCCGCTGTCGAGCTCCGAGGCACTCAGGGCACTCTCCACCTTTCCATGTTGGAAGGCACGATCAAAGCCAAGGAGCGCACCGTTCCTTCCTTGTCTTGAACATGACCCTTGATCTCGAACTCTAAAAAGAGGAGTGCCCAGACTAACCACTTCAAGTTCAAGGGTCGATTAACGAGTTCGATGCTAGGAGCCGTACACCCGTATATGCTGTCATTCGACCCTTTCGATTTCTGCAGCATAGATGCTGGTTGGCATTCGCGCATTGGGGTAAAGGATGGTGCCCACAAGCGGCAGCAGCTTCACATCCCAACTTCGGACGAACGACGTCGTCGTGCGGAGACCACCATGGTAGCCGTGCATTAAGCGCCGTTCTTTCCATGTCAAAACCTTGCATGCACTTGGCTAGGTATCGATTTTCCACGCTTGTTTCGCACTGCTGCACGGGCATCTGCACTTTACGGCCGCAGATGGCGAGGCCTGGAAGCGATGCTTCGGCTATGCGGGCACCAAGCGGGAGAGCTTTGCCTCAACGACATCATCCCAACTTTTCCGTGGTCACGATCTGCATCACCAACCTCTGCTGCCTACCACCCTTCCACATCCTAACAGCTGTAATTCGTGACCGCGAAGGGACATTTCAAATGTGGCGTAGCGGGGAAACCTCACGTCCTACCTACCAGAAGGCATACTGTGGTAATCACGCGGTGGAGACAGAACACGAGAACAAAATCATAGGCAAAATTAGTTTATTCTTCCCGCTCTTGGATAAAATAAATCCCTGATTCGATAGACGCCAACAGTCCGACAAACAGACAGGGGACGACGACGATAATCTCGAAAAACGCCATGCTCAGCCGCCAGAACCTATGCCATTCTCGGGAGGGCCAGGTATTTCCCCACAGGGCGCTGTCAAGCATGCACAGCGCGCCGTTTTGGACCAGACCATTGAGTCCGATCAATGAGGATCTATGTCCGTCGTCATCGTCGAGATGGAGCCAGTGATTCCATCACGAAGCCGAAAGCCCATTCGAACCCTTTCTCAATGTCTTAGGACGGAATGAGCCCAGAGCTCTCGGCCCTCCAGAGGACATCGAGAGGAAGCCTAGCGTAGAAGTGGCATGGGCGAATAGATGCCTTCATCCTCCGTCCGCTCTATTTCGGGATATCTTCGCTAAAAGATCGACCTATCTCAATCACCGAAAACTTGTCACAAGATGCTCAAGAGGATTGTTCCTGAAGAGGTATTCCGCATTGACAGTCCCGGTGGGGACAATTGTGATAAGCGTCCCTGCTTGGTTCATCATCGTTTGACAATTGTGACTGTGGAGGCAACAAAATTAGCAACAATGCTTCAAAACGAAACTGGAAGAGGATCGAACAGAAAGCGCATCAGCGCCCCCGACTCAGCCCTGGAAATACGTACCGATATCCTCGTCGGCGAGCTCGTGTGAGAGACCAACTCGTTGTGGTTGATGCTTGACCGACTTGCCGTAGACAATGGCAGTCTTGAACTGCTCTGTAATGCTGCGATGGATGGCGTTACACTGGGCATGTTAGAACCTTGGTTTTTACCAAGCATCGGAAAGATATCGACAGAAGATATCGGGCTGCACTTACAAAGTCTTCGACAGTGCACTTGTTGGAGCGTAACACAACAGGCGAAGAGTAGTCGGGCATCTTGCCCTTGGGCTTAGTGTAGACCCGGACAAGGTTCAATTTCTCCCACCTGTATACACGGTTAGCAACCTGACAAAGTCGGTGAGGCTCTTGAAGCAGATGAGGTCCGATGCGTATGAGCTGTTGTGCGACCGGATGGCAAAGCGTCATATCTTTCCCCGCAGCCAACGGCCCGTGAGTCGTGTGTCATTGATGCAAACCGGGCGTAACTCGAAGCGTTGTCGACAGCCACGGCCCGAAGGCTTAGGTAGATTTGAAGTCCACCATTACCGCTCTCTCAGAGTGGTCTCGAAACAGGCAATTTCTACCGGTCCTCACATGAAGGCGTACAGTGCATGCAGAGTATGCATTCTGTGGAGATGAAGACATTCCGAAATGCCCCGGTTCGTCCGCTCAAGGCTTGCGCAAGCCTCAACGATGCGAGAACGCGCCTCGCTTGAAGCCACAGACAAGGCTCGGAAGTGAGAGAAAAAGAAAAGGCAAAGAAAATGTGGCAAACACTTACATGGCCTCCATAAGTTCATCAATATTCCACCCATGCTCAGAGCTGATTGGCACAGCATTCGGAATACGATAAAGCAAGTCGAGCTCTTCGATAGAGATACTGTCGATCTTATTGAGGACGTAAATGACCGGAATGTAACTCCTGCTCTTGGCCTCGAGAACATCAATCAAGTCGTCAATAGTCGCGTCGCACCGTATAGCGATATCGGCCGAGCTAATCTTGTACTCGCTCATGACCGCCCTGATCTCGTCGTTATCGATGTGCGTTAGCGGCACCGTCGAGCTGATGTTCAAGCCGCCCTTGTCTTTCTTCTTGAACGTGATGTTTGGCGGCTGTTTGTTGATGCGGATGCCGAACCCTTCCAACTCGGCCTCGATAACTCGCTTGTCTGTGAGAGGCTTGTTGACGTCAAGCACGATAAAGATCAGGTGGCATGTCTTTGCTACTGCAATGACCTGCCGACCACGACCTCTACCGTCTTTTGCTCCTTCGATAATACCGGGCAAATCGATCATCTGGAGTGGAGCACCTGTTCCAAGTCAGAATATTGCATTATGACAACGACGTGGCATCGCCGCCCGTCCAAGACCCGCCTCCCAACATCGCCTAACCAGCGCGGAGACCTGTAACTCACCATTATAAAGTACCTGCCCCGGCACACTCGTCAGGGTCGTAAACTCATACGCCGCCGCCTCGCTATGCTGTCCCGTAATGCGACTCATGAGCGTACTCTTTCCCACGGACGGAAAGCCGATGAACCCGACACTGGCTACACCGGTCCTCGCGACGTCGAAGCCCGCGCCACCACCGCCGCCTCCGGAGGAGGACGGGGTCAAGAGCTCGCGCTTGAGCTTCGCTAACTTCGCCTTTAGCTGTCCCAAATGGAAGGACGTGGCCTTGTTCTTTTGCGTCTTGGCCATCTCGGCCTCGATGTCTTTGATCTATAGGGGAGAGACATGACGGTTAGGATGAAGATAGAGAGGAGGGCCAGCGAAGGGGAGAGGGGCAAACGGGGGACATACCTTGTCTACTGTCGTAGCCATGATTGCGGTTTGGTGTCGTTATGCCTTAAAGCGGCTGAGTGTACTGAGCGTCGCACTCGAATATCAGGTTTGTCGCGTCGATTCAGAAGTGTCTGGAGTTGAATACAGAGTCGAAAGTCGTAGAGTAGTCTAGTATGTCGTCGCGGTGGCGGAGACAGACCGGGGAATTTTGATGGTGGGGTAGAAAAAGTTGTGGAGCTGCGGCGAAGATTCCGTGTCAGTGCCTTGATGTCACTTACTGTGTTGCCACATGCCGGATGCTAGGTTGAGACAGAACCGACCACAGAGCACGCTTGACAGATGGAATCTCACTTCGGTGCCTTGTAGAAAGTGTGGTGTGGTCAATAATATGTACGGATTCAGAGCTAAGTATGTCCCCTTTAAGCCCGGGCCTTGACCTGCCTAGCATTGAAGAAAACCCAATCCGTAACTCCTCGCCGGATTCCATCTCTCATCAAAAACCAAAGGAAAAATGTGTGCCAGGCCTCGACTTCAGCGCCGTATGCTTCATCCCATGCTCTCATGTTGATAGCTAGCCAGCAGAGTGTTCAGAGTATCGTAACCCACGAGCGACAGCGTCACTCCAGCGCCCAAGTCCCCTTCCAAAGCAGCGCATTCCGAATAGCCATAAAGCATGGCCGGTAACCACTGTATTCCATTGCCCGATGCGCTTCCCACCTCCCAAACCCAGAAACCCATAGTTTTATATACTTGGTTTTTCCCATCGTCTAACAAAGGAAATCTCGCGGAATTGTTCATCCTCCCCATGGAGGTCCATCACAGGATGACGGTACTGATACAGTCGGTTAGAGAGGAGGGCAAAGGTCACTACTCCCTACCTTGATGAGAAGTGCCATTGACCCCATTGACCAGCGGTCTAGGCTTAGCAGCACCAGGATCGGACGACGGCGACATGGGCCTGTGTGTTCCATGGCCGTTGATAGCGGTAGTTCTGTGTGCGGATGTGGGCGAAGTCGGCCCACTGAAGGTCCGAGGAGGTAAGTTTGACACTGCGCTCGCAGGAGACGAGTGGAAGCCGTTCGGTAAGAGCGGCGATCCAGCTTCGGACAGCAAGTGTTCGAGTCCCTGTTCTCTGCAGAGACGGGTGTACTCCGGATCGTCCGGCGACACTGCTTGAAGACCTCTTCGGGGAACTCGTTTCTCGGGAAAAGGGGATTTGCTGACGGCTGCCATGCCGGGTACATCCTCGCGCACTAATTGCCCGTTGACATAGTACCTGTTCCTTGGCGCAAAGCCGTAGAATCGGTTGGAGTTTGGATCGCTCTTCCACTTCTGAAGAGGTGCCCAAGTGCGGAGTTGAGACTCGTGCTCCGGTAGCTCTCGATAGGTGATGGCAAGTTCGAGTGAGCGGAGATGTGGTATAGTCGGTACAATGAACATCAAGTCAGAAGCCTTTCAGGTCACGGTTAGCTACAACGTCCAGAGAGCACAAGTGTGGTTGGGGCGTACCTTGACAAAGAACATGTCCATTGCAGCGAATTTATGCCAGGCTTCGCGGCGAAGTCTCTCTACAACGCGGTAGCTCATGGCTTCTGGATCCTCTCCATAGTAACCTGGTAACTGGCGCCCGAGTTCATAAAGGTTAGGTGACGTTAGGGCATAACGGTCCGACTCGAGCCTCCAGATTGTTTGCTTTGCGACGTCCGAGACGGGCACATGCTCCCAGGCGGTGTCTGTACCAAGGTCAGTCATGAGCTCATTCTAAGGGTGCACAATCGATGGCGTAGGAGCTTACATCGCGAAAGAGTTAGATCTTTCTCTCCCAAAAGCAGAGCGACCTGAGTGTTGAGCAGCCACTGCTCCCGGCCATCCGCTGTGCCGGTGGCCTCGGGACGGATGCAATCATAACGGACTCCTTGCATCGGGCTGAACTTTCTCGCCACCTCGGCGAGCTTGGGGTTCGGCGAGGCATCCAGCCATCGCAGCAATGGAGGCAGTTTGGACAACCTAAGCCTCTCCTGCTCCAGCTGTATCCGGCGGAGCTCGGCCAGGCGCTCCGCTTCTCGCGCAGCACGCCGGCGCTCCATCTCCTCACGTTGCTTGCGCTCGGCTTCCTCGCGGAGTCTCCGTTCCTCCTCCTCTCTCTTCCGCCGAGCCTCTTCTGCGGCTTCACGCTCGAGTTGTTCTCTGCGAAGACGTTCTTCCTCTTCGAGCTTCCTCCGCTCCTCTTCCTCCTTGCGGCGCTTCTCCTGCTCGATACGCTTCTTCCGCTCTTCCTCCTCGCGCACCTTTCTCTCCTCCTCTTCACGCTGCTTTCTTTCCTCTCCCTCCCGCTTCTTCCTCTCGGCCTCTTCGCGTTTCCTGACCTCTTCTGCCTCTCGCTGGCGCCTTTGTTGGGCCTCTTCCTCCTGCAGCCTCTTCTCCTCTTCTTCCTTGGCTTTACGTTCTTCCTCCTCCTTACGTTTACGCTGCTCCTCCTCTTCGCGTTGTCGCTTCTCTTCCTCCGCCCGGCGCTTCAGCTCTTCCTCTTCCTTTCGCCTGCGCTCCTTCTCCTTCTCCTTCTCTCTCTCCTCTTCTCCCTGGCGCTTTCGATCCCGCTCGTCTGCCTTCTTCCTGACTTCCTGTCCCAGGTTAAGTGCTTCTTGCTTCGTGCTGCGTGATTTATCGTCTGCCTTTGCTATATCTTGTTGAGCGCGAACTTGTGGTTCGTCAGCAGGCGCATCTATATCGCGCATCTGAACGTCTGGGTCCTCGGCCTTGACATGTATGCTCTTGTCTGAGACCTTGGGCTTCGGAGCATCTTTCTGGCTCGCATCAGCGGCAGAGTCTGGTTTCTTCGGTTTGTTCGAGAGCTTCCGCTCACCCTCCTCCCGAGGCTTCTGACTTTGTTTGGAAGATGAGACGGAGGAGGTCTGAGGTTCACGGCTCGAGGACGGTTTATGAGGACGATCGTCTGGAGAAGAGCTAAGTTTCTGACGTTTCTCCTTCCCGTCGACGTCGAGCCTTCTCCGCTTAGAAGGTGCCTCGCTCCCGTCTTTGTCACTTGAACCGTGGCGCGGGGGGGTCGCACTAGCACGATGTCGCTTGGCCGAGTTCTCGCCTGACACCGACAGCCTGTCACGAGATTCGTCTCGCTTCAGAGCCTTGGTTCGATCGTGGTATTTCTCTGACTTTTGTTGCTTGTCGGTAGGTTCGTCGCGTTTGAGATCGTGAGGACTTTGAGGTTCTCTCAGCGACGACGCGTTGGATGTCAGGCTCGCACGCCGGTGCTGCTTCTCCCTCTCGCCTTTGAGTTCTCGGCCCGAGACAAGTTTCCGTCGGGGTTTCACGGCTTCACCTTCGGACGAAGCGGCTATTTCTGATTCAGTGCGTTTCGCTTTCATCGCTTGTTTCGCAGGAGCTGGTGACCCCTCATGGTCAGAAACTGCGATTGTGGGGATGCGATCATCTTTCTTTGGCCGTCCGGGACCGCGCTTCGGCGACGTCTGATCCTCTCGGTCGACGCTGAAGGAGTTGGCCCGCCGCTTCTCTTTCGGGCTGCTGGTAAGAGGCTTGCCGGAGTTTGATTTTTTGGTTTCGCGGGTCGGACTTGAAGCTTTTCGCTTGTGACTCCTGGGAACACCTTCCTTTGATTCGGCACGGCTCCGCTGGTCGTGGTCACGCTTGCCCGGCGATTTAGTTTTGAATGACTCCTTATGCGTTTTCCGATATTCGTCATAAGCTTTCTTCAGCATCTCCTCTTCTTCGATCCAGTTCGGACCTTTCCTTCTCCTCGCGATCTCATAGTACGTTTCCCCCTTGAAGGTGGTAGTGGGATCAAAGTTGCTCTGATCGAGTAAGAGACGTACAACTTTGATGTTTTCTTGTCCAATCGCCGCGAGCATGGGTGTGGAATACTCGTTATTCGCGTCCAGCGGCTTCGGATCCGGGTTCGCTCCGCCGAGAGCTAGCAGGAGATTCATCACCATTTCGTGGCCTCCCCTTGCAGCTGCGACCATGGATTCCGGGTCATCGAAGCTCTCACGTACTTGGAGAATGCGCGTAACAGTCTCCTCATCGCCCTTGGCCGCTGCAGCACGAAGTGTCCTGTCGTCCATCGGCATGTAGAGTAAATGGTTGCTGGTCTTTTCCGAGCGAACAGTTCCGGCTCTTCGTGACAGCGAGCCACCATGACCTGCTCCAGGGGACCGCCGGCTGCTTTCTGGCCCATGAGAAGACCGAGAGTCGGTACGGTCTTGAGGATGATGCTCCTCGGACGTCCGCCGACGCTCGCCCATCCTCTGTTTCGCTTCTGTCAGCGCTTGGCGTATCTCTACGGCGTTGTCCGTCTCATCTGTGACCCTGTCCAGCGGCTCCTCGCCGTAAGCATTTGGTTTCCGTGGGTTGACGCCGGCCGCGAGGAGCAGCTTGACGACACCGAGATGACCGTTGTCGACCGCGTCCAGTAATGGCGTATCTTTGTCATAGTTGACACAGTCAAGACTGCAACCAGCATCGATCAACAGCTGTACAATATCTTCGTACCCGTTAAGTGCGGCGATTTGGAGCGGAGTGTTGCCGGCAAAGTCAGCAACGTTGATGTCCTCAGGCCGTTCCTGCAGTCTCGTCTTGGCTACATCGTACTCCCCTCTGGCACAAGCCCTGGCGAGGAAGGTCTGACCATGAGCATCCAGGTGCTTCTTATGAGGAGCCATTTTGGCAGGAGACATGGCCGACTCGGTCGTTGCTGGAGTGGTGAGACTACGCAATTTGGAGCTACGCGGGTGCGGGCTCCCACTTGCTGACGATTCGTCCGAGTGATACTCTGTCGATTGCAACGGCGCAGGTATCCGCTTCTTCTTCTGGCTCAAACCATTCGCAGACTGCGCCGGCAACTGGGTGGAGACGCTGCGTCGATGTGGTCGAGCCGGGGGGGATGCTGATCTGTTCCGTGGCGCGGTATGGCCATCGTTGTGTAACTTGGACGCCTGTTTTGGATCTCGATTGCTCCTCGAGGCAGTCAAGCCCGAACCAGAGATTCGCTGACGACGCACTTTCCGGTTCTCAGCCTCATCATCGGATTCGGCCTTCGAGGCCTTTCTCTTGTGGGGAATCAGCTTATCAAGCACGTTTGCCTTTTCACTCATTGACGGCTTCATAGCGGGCATTCCACGAGCGCGTTCGGAATCGGTATCGGACTGCGCCTTCGATGGACGGCGACGACGTTGCGGCGGAGGAGACGCGGGTGCTGAGCTGAGGCCGCTGGAGCCGTCCTTGCTGTGCGGTTTGTCTGATCTATCGAGTAACTTCTTCCTCTTCCCGTCGTTCGGTCCGTTAGACGACAAGGCCACGGAAGGCTTGTCGGTCCTATCGCTGCGATCACGGTCTTTCCGTTCGACATCGCGGTCGTGCTTCGGGTTAGCCAGGTGCCTACGTTGTGCTGAATGATCCGGACGGTCGCCCGTCTCGCTATCCTCTTTTTTTATCTTGCGCACTTTGGAGGGAGAATGGAGGCCGTCCTTGCCAGGGAGGACGATGGTCTCGGCGTCCGAATTTCCATCCTGGCCAGCGTCATCCTGATTAAGCGGTGGAATCGGCCTAGAGTCCTTGGGCATGGACGGCCTTGTGGTGATTTCGGGCGACTTGCTGGCGATTGAGGAGCTGTGATGCTGATCAGGATCGCTGCCTGGGCGCTTCAGAGAAGCAGCGGGCTTCGTGGAGGCGGGCCCGACAGCATTCTGCGCATCCATGACATTTAATTCCAAACCGAAGTGTCGCTGTGCACCATCCTGGTGCGCTGCTGGCCACGGTTTGTACGAAAGGGGAGAGATGTTTGTGGATTGAATGGTGTCGATGAGAGAGAGAATGCGCGACCGAAACAGACGGCAGTGCACTCTCGGGTAGGGCAGTGGTGGACGGAGCGCCAAGCGTGGTGGGTGTTTTGGTGAAGAGGTGAGCGCTGAGCGCTGAGCGTGGAGAACAGGAGGAGTCAAAGTGGTCCGTGTGGCAAGGAGAGAATGCCAGGGGGGGTGTTCGCTCTTCTGTGTCCTCTGCACCAGGTACCGGTATCGATTCAGAGGCAAATACAAGAGCCCAAAGCCACAGATACAGATGTGCGACAGAGATGCAGGGCAAAAGGAGGTTTGCGACTGGCACCAATGAGAATGTTGTTCGCGGACAAGCGTGTATTCCGTGGAATTTTGGCCGATTGCAGGTAGATGTTCGAGGCTTCGAAAACAGGTGAAACAGAGCGTGTTCAGTCCGGTATGTTGCGACGTATCTCTTTCCTCTGCGCTCCTTGATTTGGCTGAACTTCCAGGCTTTGCCAGTGTCAAAAGTGGATGCTCCTGAGTGGATGGACGACTTCGAGACAAGCAACTTGGAGATTCCCAGATTCAAAAGTCTGATCGTTGCTCACGCTAGCGGCCTCAAGTTTTGGCTCATTGGTTCGCCTCAGGACAACTGCAGCTATCGTCCCAAGCCAAGGTGATTTGCCAAGAAGAACGGGCCACTCCCACTCCATTATCTCAAAGATGTACTAATTTCTGATTGGCCTCTTCAGCCCGGTCGTCAATGCTGGCTGTGGAGCCTTCGCAAATCAAAAGCGAGCAAAGCCCCCTCCATTTTCCATCTTTGCCCGCACGACCGCCACATCTCGTTTCCCTGTGTCCAGCATAGGTGTACACTACCACCGTACTTATGCACACCATAAGGCAGACACACAAAAGCACTACCTACACTAAGGTACCTAAGGTATGAGGAGGATTCCACATGCTAAAACCATGACATCCTTCCAGTATTTAACAGGGGTAAAGGTCTAGTCGTTTGTTCCTCTTGTCGCCTGATTGTCTGATTATTTGATTTCGTATTTTGCGATCTTTCTTGTTCATCGACATTTCATTCCTTTAATCCTAAAGAGCTCCCGTGCGTCATAGGCCTGCCGAAGATATCTACTATACATACCTTCTGCAGTAAGGTGTGCTCTCCGAGGTACAACGCTAACATGTGTAATCAATCAATCACCCTGACGTACGTACCTTACACGGTATACCAAAAGATGTGCCTTGACATGAACTCCGACCAGTTGCCAGCATTTCTTCCCCAGCAACTCTTTCCGTCCACACGCTCACATTACGCATCGAACGAATCTTCACTGCACCTCAATTGCCACCATCGCGTTTGGTTGGAAGCGACGAGCTCATGAATTTTGTGACACCCTAGCCGTTCAGGCAACGGAAAAGTCTTATTACAGGAGCTGCAATATCACCCTGGCTCTTCAAGGTCCTTGTGGCGGAGCCCCCTGCAACCCTCTCTCAATAATAGTCACGAGGCCATTTGTCCGACTTGAGCTGATCTCTCCTCTTCCGGCTTGGCCGTCGGCAGCCTACTTCACGTACCTACGGTACACTACACGTGTAGTGTAGGCAACAACGAAGTCAACTCTTCCGCATTTCAGTGTCCAAATTACCGGTAACACAGGTTTCTGGACCTTATTTGGTACCGCTGCCGTATCCGTATTCCCCGTCGGGGCAGCGGACTTGGTCTCGCTACTTATTGCGCAATGGAGCAGCCGTCAAGTTCACAACCAGCCTCGTCTCCCGATGTGTTGCTGCCTTCGTCGCTGGAGCAAGCCAAGGTGCAGAACCTGCCGTCGTCCGCCTTCTACATCCCGGACTTTCTCAGCGCAGAAGAAGAGAGAGTTATTCTAGACAAAGTTGCAAACGCGCCAAAACCGAGGTGGAAGCAGCTCACCCATCGGCGACTTCAGACATGGCCGTCTGACCTGGTCAAGGACACACTGATTGACTCTCCCCTGCCGCAGTGGCTAGAAGAACCGGTCGTCTCTCGCCTGCTCTCGATTCCACTTTCGGTCGCGGATGGCGACGTTAACATATTTACTGCCAGCCCGCATCACCGTCCGAACCACGTTCTCATCAACGAGTATCCGCCTGGAGTGGGCATCATGCCTCACAAGGTTTGTTAGATTGGCAGGTGAGTACATGGGGAGAGAGCTGATCGGTGTCACAGGATGGAGCGGCATATCACCCCGTAGTCTGCACAGTGAGCCTCGGCGCAAGCCTGTGTCTCAACCTCTACCAGCCCAAAGAGGACGGTACTCTGGACCCCAAGCCAGCTTGGAGAATATTACAAGAACCCCGAAGCCTTCTTATCACGACTACAGATTTGTACACCGATTACCTCCATGGGATAGCGGACATTGAGAAAGACGAGGACCTCTCCGCAGAAACGATCGCGAACTGGGACCTTCTCCGCAGTAGAACGGACTTTGAGAGTGGCTCGAGCCAGAGACAGACACGCACCAGCTTGACGTATCGCGATGTTCTCAAAGTGTCCAAGCTTGGTAACAAGCTGGGCATGTTCCTTAAGCGCTGATGCTATGTGCCTTTGGCGTGTCAATACAGCAGTGGTATAATATTCCACCTCTTCTTGACCGCATCGGCGCCGAACTTTTCCGTGTACCACTTCCTCGTCGTCCCTGCCGTAACACCAAGATTGGTCACGACGAACAGTAACCCGCAAATGAGCGTTGTGTTGCACAGGGTGCCCTTCGGCGCACCAGCCACAGCCATTGACAAGTACAGAAGAGACTCAAATGCGTAGTGGGGGCATACGAGGAAGCGGAAGGCTCCTCTGTTGGGAAGCGAGTACTTCTTCAGGCTGGCAAGGTGCTTATGGCATCGGTATTGGCTGATGGCGGCGAAAAGGTAGACCAAGGTAGCTGAAACGGTCTTTGGTGTGACTAATCCGGTGAAATCGGAAAACAGCCTCCGCTGGAGGATGGCCTCTGCACGTCGGTGTTATCAGTCTGCGATGGTTCGTTTCGGAGAGAACGTGAGATGTCTTACCAGATCCTTCTATCCAGACGGACAGGCTCATGACGATGTAGAAGACATTGCCAAGGAGCCAATGGACAATCCACATTGTCGATTTCGAGCCGGGTTTGACGAGCACGAGGCTTTCAAAGAGGCGTCTACCTCCTTGGAGGAACATCATAGACCATAGTAGCACGACTTGTCCCGGTTCCATTCCAGCTGCCGCCGCAGAAGCTTGCCGGGTCGTGAAGAAATGCAAGATCCTGCCGTCCGTGACGTATTGGACCAGCCAGAAGACGGAACAGGCCACAGACACCATATAGAATCCGCCGAACCACGAGTGAGGTATCTGACCGCAAGACGTAACGAAGGCCACGAACTTGGCGAACCAGTCATCTTGACCACTCTCCGAGTCTTGACCGTTCTCTCTGTCCTGGACATCATCGCCGCCTTGTCCATCCGCGGTGTCTTGTTCCTCCTCAGCGTCTTGTCTACCCTCGCCCTGCTGAACACCCTCCTCCCTGTCTTGGGCATCATCTCCGACTTGATCGTCATCTCTGTAATGCTCACCCAACCGGTCTTGGCCCGGCTCTTCGTCTCCCTCTTCCGCGGCCGGCTTCGCACCGCGAGCTCCGTAGGTCAGCAGGTAACCGCGTGCTCTCTTGGGTAGAATCGCGACCCCCAGAACAAGACCGGTGGCCACGATGTAGAATGCTTGGACCCATTGCGCTGGCGACCAGTCTGGTACTAAACGCAAAGCCGAGAGCAACGTCGAAGAGACCATGGCACCAATCGAATCTGGCAATCGAAGCCCTGACAACGACATGTTGCTTCCTCTACGCTAAGCTTCTGACTTCTTCGTGGTTCGAGGGTCGTGGTGTTTGGAGCTGGCTGAGACTCAGATGGTCGCTGAATTGGATTGGCACATGCTTGAGATCGGCGCTACGTTCTTCCTTTTCGACGCGTATCGAACGGACGGGCCACCTGGATTGCGCTTCAGCCACAATCCAAACATCCGCTTCTCCGAAATCCTAGATAGAGCGTATTTGCAGACATGAACAATATCAGATCCCTTCCTCACAAAAGGGTTGGCTTTCAAAATTAGCACATCATTACACAGATCATTAGCAAAGCAATCATTCGACAGCTGCAGCTGCGGTGCTTACTGCCCCCCACTCGTACCATGCTACAAGATGCGTTACGATACACGTGCTCTGCCTCTGATGTGGCCGTCAAAAACCGTCACGTACAGGACGCATTGAGTGAGAGGATTAACCTGCATGTGTCCTGGCGATGCTCGCTGCTTGCGGTCCAGACTCGAGAAGGTGAAAGCTCGCTATGCGGTATTGCGCAATCCTAGATGCCGGGTGCCACTTTTCCTCGTCGTGCCTGTGTATACCACGGTAGCTACATACGGCTGCCCGAGAAGGAAGGCGAGGTGACATGACGTTAGACAACGACAACCCGTGAAAGACTCGATCCTTATCTCCCCGTCACGGAAGTCTTCTGCTAGACAGTCTGACGATCCTATCCGGAGTAGGACGAGCGAAGGCGGTTCTGGGTACATGTATGATCTGGGCCATCTACCTCTGTGTTGACCGACTTCCAGGAAGCTGCGCCTCGGTGTAGAGAAGGCCGAGATGAATAAATTCATTCGAAAAGATTCAAGACCAAATCCAGGCTCAGGAGATAACTACCGGCAGGTCGGTAGGTCGGTAGGTCGGTAAGTCGGTAGTAGGCACCCTTCTCACCAAAGTTTCAGTGGCTACTCCCGCGCTGCCCGCCTCCTGTCAACCATGAAACACAAACTGTTTGTTCATGGAAGTTGTTGCGCCAGTCGGGACCACCGACGGTTAAATGCTTGAGCAGAGTTCCCGAAATCCGGAAAGATGCATCTACATAGTAACTGTGCAAACGTGGGTCCCAGTGTCCGGACTCATTCCATATCAGCCGCTCCAACCTCCACATAAAATGTCAAAAGATAGCATTTCGACGTTCGTCCCTGACACAAGACGGCTGCCGCCATCCCCTGAGCCGTAATAAACCGACGGGAGCAGGCAGGCGGACTTGTGGGTGTCCGATAATGACGCGGGTTCTTGAAGCTTGTCCCACGCTTCCCGTCGTGTGTGTTTGCCAT
Source organism: Coniochaeta sp. PMI_546 (assembly GCA_021432605.1). Classification (NCBI taxonomy): domain Eukaryota; kingdom Fungi; phylum Ascomycota; class Sordariomycetes; order Coniochaetales; family Coniochaetaceae; genus Coniochaeta; species Coniochaeta sp. PMI_546. The sequence goes on along the minus strand of MU271145.1, from coordinate 2,765,377 downwards.
GGCGGGGTCTCGAGAGTGACCAGGATGTGGGTGGCACATAGCACATGGGGTACCCCAAGAGTAGGCTGGTTTACTTGGACGGCCTCACTAGTACCGCCTCCAGCACGCTAGGCCAGGGGAAACCTTATATATTTGATGTCATGATGTCCTCTCACGGTTTTACTGTGATAAGCTTTACTGTGAAGCTCAAGTGCAAACCTCGACCTGCAAAAGATCAGGCGTTACACCATTGGACTGGCCCCCAAATTCCGACACTGATCCTACGATATCATGGCTGTAAGTCTGAGGGCTCTCCTGCTGGACGACCTCTATCCACGTCAGCTCCTATGCCTGAGCGCGAACGCTCACAAAGTTTGTTCTTACCACAGGTCCCCTGGCCACAAGTTGTCCTGTTCGGAGACTCGCTCTTCCAAGCTTCGACACAAATCCTTGATGGATTCGCATTCCACGCTGCTCTCCAAAACCGTACGCATACTGCCCCTGGCTCAGCTTACCCCGTCCCCAGCGAGAACCCTCCGTAGGTGAGCTGCCACTGACAGCCCGTCCGCAACAGACGTCAGCCGCCGCTTCGACGTCGTCAACCGCGGTCTATCCGGCTACAACACCTCCCAGGCCCTCAAGGCGCTGCCCCAGATCTTCACACCTGCCAAAGAAGGCGGCCCCAAGATCCAGTACCTCGTAAGACGACTCCCCCAACCAACCTCATGCACAGCACTGACTCGTACTCACCGCCCCTGACCTCTCAGCTCGTGCTCTTCGGCGCAAACGACGCCTGCGTCCCCCTCCCCACAAACGACCAGCACGTGCCCCTGGATCAGTTCAAGCAGAACCTGATCAAGATAATCAGCCACCCCAACATAACCTCGCACAAGCCCAAGATCCTGCTGGTGACCCCCCCTCCCCTGGACGAGATCAACATCACCAAGCTGGACCTGGCTTGGGGCCACCCGGCCGCGACCAGGCGCGCAAAGATAAGCGCCTCCTACTCCGAGGCCGTGCGGCAGGTGGCCGCCGAGCACCCGGAGTCGACGACGCTGATCGATCTCTGGAAGGGGATCATGGACCGGGCCGTGGAGAAGACGCCCGGCTTCGACCCGAGCGGCGCGGGCGGGACGCTGGGCGACCCCGACAGCGGGGTCAGGGGTTACCTGGAGCACCTGCTCCCGGACGGACTGCACATGAGCGGGGAGAGCTACCGGGTCTTCTTCGAGCTGGTCAAGGGCCACGTCGGGTCCGAGTGGGCGGGCACGGAGGAGGAGGACAGGGTGGGATATGTCCTGCCCGACTGGCGGACGGCGCCGAAGCTGGAGGATTTAGAGTTGGTGAGGGGGCGCTAGCTGGTGTCCGATTGGATTGGGGGGGGGGGGGGGGGGGGGGGGGGGGGGGGGGGGGGAGAAGAGGATTGGCTGTGAATCCATCAGATTGAGGGCCGGCCGACGGGTTAACGGCAAGATTTCGTTGGGGGTGCGATTCCAAGGAATCACTTGGGATTCCGGCTTGTGGCTGCTGCAGCCTGCCTCAAAGCTGCATTCTTGGATCTGCGGTTGGGATTTATCATTATCCTGTGAAATCTGCGGTTTGCGGCGGTATTTCGCGGTGTTATTTTTTGTTTGGCATGTGAAGGAAAGATGGAAGCATGAATGAATGATGAATCCAAATGAGAGACACAGCCGACCGTCTCAATCTTGATTCGATGCTTGTCGTCTGGGAAAAAAAGCATGCACGTGGAAGTTGAAGGTGAGCACGTTCCAGGTTCCAGGTCGAACTGTGCATCAACTGGCAGCTATCGCCGAGTCCTGTGCCGTCAACCGTTGGCTGTTTTGGGGGGTTCCTGTTGTCCGCTAGCGATAACGTCCGCACATGCGACCCCTTGTTTGTTTGCTCACACCCCTGCATTAACTTCCAGGTTGTATGAGGTCAGGTACCTTGCTATGCAGTAGAGGTAGGGTACCTTAGCTGTGTCTTTTTCGGTGACGAATGCGCAGGAAATTGTGACTCTACGAGAAACAGAGACTATCTTACCTGAATCTACCTTTAGGTCAATCTTTCACACATGCTAATATACCTTATGTCTACCTGCTAGACCTATCTCACTTCCTACAGTACCTTAGGTCTGTACATTAGACTTGATTTCCAGACAAGACGTCACGCTGACTGAGGGTGGTTCCTACCCACTGTTAGTGGGGTTCACTCTTTTGGTATCCGGTCATGTTCGACACAGGCAGTCGCGACGCAGTTGGCAGTGTCGCATATCCGGACAACGCACGGTCCACATGGATATCGTTGTGTGTGTGCGTGTGTGGTGTGTGGTGTGTGGTGTGGCTTCTCCAACGACCGCTTCAACCTGGAAAACCAAAACTTTGGCTCGACATTCTGCCTTGAAGCACCTCCATAATTAGCTGAACTCTGTTTGCCTGGGATCCTCTCTGTTGTATACAGTCGTTAAGAAAACCTGTCCGTGCTCGATACGAGCACCTTACTAAGGTATCCCATTGTTTCAAGCCGTGCCGTGTCTCGATCCCACGTCCAAGACCGAGACGAGACTCTCCAACTTAACTCCAGCAACTTCCAACCTCATTCCTTCCGCTTCTCGAATTCCGGGTCCTCGTTTACACTTTACGGATTTCATTGTGGTCCCTTGACGAGATTGTAATCAACACTACCTGACCTGGACCATTGCTACGCGAGCATCTAAGTCTTCACATTGCATCACCGACGCCTTTGTCAGCAATCGCCAACGACGAGCCACGCTGCTCTAGGCCACCATCAACTGGTCGCCCGCTGCATATCCTCTCGCTTTATCACTCTACTCTTCGCGCTAAAATAGCTGAGAAGCGAGTGTCGTTCCATTTTCATTCTGTCGCTGGCCTGCCGCTGTCTAAGCAAGCGCACCTACATCAGATCTTCGACCCTCGAGCCCACCTCCATACATCGAAGACAAGCCGCATCCCAGTAAACAAACGATCGTCGAATATACTTGTGTCGGCCGGCCAAAGGCACCTCTATACCAGGTATAAAACAAAGTCACCGTTGCACACATCGACCAGCACCTTCTGTATTGCCCACACCGCCAGACCGAAAGCTACAGACATTGGTAGCGGGGAGCGGTGCCGCCAGACCCTTTGGTCTTCGCGTGCGATGAGGGGCGTCGTATATTTGGAGATCTGATAGTGACAGACTGAGGCCGGTGTCCAGTAATCGGTCACACTTCTACTGAGACTAAAAGGGGGCTGCTGCCGGTGGAAAGTGTGGACACCTGGTCACCGCTTCATATCAACTTGAGCATCGTTTTCCGGGCCAGGACTCCTATCCCTGTGTTGCGCCAAACCAGTTGGGATACTGCAGCTTGACTTTGGGGCATGGATCCGCGCTTCGTCGTCAGTCGAGACGAATTCCACGATGTCCAGATGGACGTGAAGCAGGTCCAGTTCATCCAGCACAGTCACGCCGAGAGGCTGCTACGGCTGGAGAAACGCCAGGCAGACGACGCCGCCTTGAAGTCGGTATGGAACTCGCCGTTTCCTAGTGTCCTAGGCGGCACTCCCCAACACGGTAAGCTTGGGTATCATGAGGCGTCGTTTCCTGTTGTACCTGGTGCTAACCTATTCGTTTCAGGACCTGTTATGCCGCCAAATGACGTGTTTGATGACATCGATGCGGATGAACAGGGACAGAATCTGCTTGGATCTCTACACCTCGACGCGGATTACGAGCCCATTAGACGGGGTGCCGCATCGCGAGCAAACAGTGTCCGCTTCGACGAGAGCGCACTTCAAGGTGCCAACTGGGCAGGGCACAACGGGCGACACTCTGGAGACTTCGGTCCTACTCGGCCTACCAGCGGCATGGGGGGCCATGCAATGATGGAGCGGTCCCTTTCGCACAAGTCCGACGGGAGACATAGCTCAGCCGGACACTCTGTCCACTCCATGCACTCGGGCGTGTCTGGGCGGGCTAGCAGTCTCGGCCTCGACACCAACTTTGTGATCGGGGGCCATGACGAGGATTCGCCCGTGGACATGCCCCTACCCCCGCCAGGACTCCTCTACCTCGGCTCGGTACCTTCAATCATTCGCTGTTGGCTTAATACGAGTTTCACCTCAAGCACGTTGCTCTTCGCTGTAGTCTGCACCGGGTCTCAGAAATCCACGGTGGATTTCTCGCTGATCAGAGAGCTCGATCTTACGGCCGATATTCGTAGAGACGCTGATGGAGCCTACCGAATTAGTCTCCCTGTCTACCTGGCTGAGGCGAGGGTCACTCAGTCTAACTCGCGGGCTCCGAGTCCAGCCCCTCAGCTGCCTAGCATAACCGCTACTTTTGAGGTCACCGGATTGGACCAGCCCGATAAGCCAGATGCTAAGAAGACAATCCGCCTCTTCATCGGGAGCGACACGTTGCGCATGCACAGCGCGGACCTGCTGCTTTCACGCAATCTCATGACGCTATATGGCAACGACAGAGACAAGCTGTCCGTCCCGTTCGTGCGCCCGGACGATGATGCTTTGTTCAAACATCTCGTGACAACCAACGTGGTAGCAGAGGCACCGAAGCTGAATGCTGCTGCACCCGAGTTTGTTACCAGCGAAAAGCCGTCGAAACCTACGTCACACGAGGATGATGCCCTCGCGTCGCAGAACCAAAACGCACAGGACGACTCCCACCTGCTCTTGTCGCCGACCGCGAGCCAGGTCAGCCACGCCGAGAAGACAATTCCACCAAGTACCGTCGCGTCGGAGAATGGCCTCGACAGCGGCAAGCCTGCCGAAGCACGAGTTCCGGAGACGCCGTCAGGCAAGGACATCGCTGGCACGTCGGGCGAAGCTAGCACTCGCCGCGACTCCAGCACCGCCATATGGGGACCTTGGCGCCAGGGCACATCGGCGAACGGCAGTGACGGGAGCAAGGAAAGCGGTTTGCTGAGCGGGTATCAACCGGCAAGCAGGAGCAGTCGGTCAATGAAGGTCCTGAAGCCATCCAAGTCCGGCGGACTGTCGTCATCTTCGTCATCAGCACGGACGGGACCGGCATATGAGCCTCCTCATCCTCCACGTACCAGCGGCGAGCAGCGACGGAAAAGCGGCGGCACAACTGCCGCGGAGAATGGAACTGGGACTACGGGTGCAACCTCTAGCGGTCCCGGAACGATCAGGTGGGAGTCCAAAAGGAACGTGAGCGGGAGTGTCGGCACGCCGAGCACCGGGAGCGGCGGAACCGGCGGGTCAGTGAAGGGACAATCCAGCAATGATCCGGGAGGGAAGCCGGGGTCGTCTGCGCCTCGGTCGGCCGCGAATCCGTTGGGCAGCGCGTCTGCTTTCTCCTTCCTTATGGGGAAGCCGAAGACTGCTACATCGGCTGCGGAGTGAAGCGGTTGATAAATCAAGAGGGGATGTCAGCCCCTTTTTTCCTGTGTCTGTCAAGAGCCGGAATGCGCCAGCACGGTAGACAATGGTCCTCAGTGACCTTAATTAGCAAGTCTAGTACAAAGAAACAAAACTTCAAGCTATCCACAGGTTGAACTCGTGTTGTTTCCACGCCGATTTCTTGTTCAGGGGACATGTGTACGACCCCTCACCACCATGAAAACCCCCTACATCTTCGACGTAACACCCCCCAACAACCCCCCCAGCGCCTCCTTGGTCGTCCCGCCCGTCTCCTTGACAAGCTTGACAATCTCCCTAAACTCCGCCAGGCCCGCGTCGCCCATGCACTCGTAGATCCAGCTCTCGCTCGTCGTGACCGTGGCGCCCGCGGCCCTCAGCCTCGCCAGCGCGACGGGGACCTCCTCCCTGTTGCAGCTGCTCACCCCGTCGGCGATGACGTAGACGTCGTGGCCGGCCGCCAGGGCGTCGAGGGCCGTCTGCGTCACGCAGATGTGGCTCTCTATCCCGACTATGGCGATCTGCGCCTTGGCGGCAGGGGACGACGAGGAGGAAGAGAACTGCGCTGCGATCGGGGGCAGCCACATGCTGAAGCGGGTCTTGTCCTCGTCTGCCTTGAGGAGGGGGCCTGTCAGGTAGGGCTGGAGTTCCTGGACGGTGGGGCCGAGCCGGGCGCGGTTCTGGGTCGTCACGTAGATGGGGAGGGAGAGGGCGTGGGCGGCTTTGAGGAGCTTGGTGGTTGTAAGGATGCTGGTGGTGGGGGGCTTTAGCATTTGGTGGTTGGACTTTGTGGTGTTTGGTGTATGTGTTGTATCGTGGGGGTGTGACTGGCGTGTACGCCAGTATGGGTGAAGAAAACACACTTTGGGGGAAGACTTACACCTTGTCGAACTGCCAGATGGCGTTGCGGAACTTCTCTTGCAGATCGCAGACGCTGTAAGTGGCCCAGGTGAGTTAGACGATGGTTGTGGTCACGGGTGCTCGTGATGGATACACATCATCAGCTGGAATGATGAGACACTGACAAGACAACCGGGTTCTCTGCGATTGGGGATGTTTTGTTAGTAAGAAGATGGAATCATGGCTCGCCCAAGCTCACTTCAGTCTCCTCTAAGCAGCGATGAAGGAGCAGGACTTACGCATCCGGCGTAAAGGTGCGGCCATGGTGGGCAATTACGATATGAGTGAGGCAAGTAGAAGAAGTATAGGTAGGTAGATGTGAGCTTTTTTTTGTCACCCCAAATGCTAAATCAGAAATGCTAGAAGCTCTACACTAGAGGCAGAGTGAGATCGGTTGATGTCGAGTGAAACTCGAAGATGCCGGGTGTGTCAACTGTGTTGCCGGATGAGATGAATGCGGGGGAGCCGAGATGTGGGGTAAAGTAGCCGGCGTGATCCCGACTTTGGGCCGGCGGACCGGAACAGCCCCTGTACACTACCTCCTGGAGCTGCAGGAAGACATCGAGGATCCATGTACAACAGTTTATTTTTTCCAGACCCTTATGTATCACTCGATCGTGGGAGTAGGACAGTGCTGCGTCTATCATTCAGACTTCGACACATCCCGGATCTTCGCTCTCTGCAGCCAGGCCGAGTCGCCCTTCGCAGCCAATTTTCGCAACCTAGCCAGCTCGTCGATAAAGGCTGGCACGAACGTGCCCGGACCTTGCACATCGGCTCTCTCGGCGGCCACCTCTGCGGCGATCTCAAATAATAGGAGGCCAGCAATCACGGTAAGGACCGTATCTGCGTTCTTGGAGGCCGATACCATAGCCGAGATCGTCGTGCCCAGGACGCACCCCGTACCAGTCACCATGCCGAGAAACTCGTGCCCATTTTCAATGGCGTATGTGGCCCGGCCGTCGCTGACAAAGTCCGTTTTGCCTGTCATGACCACGACGTTCTGGAAACGCGCGGCTAAACCTGCTACGACTCTGATCTTTTCTTCTTCAGAGAGGACGCTTGTGCTGTCGACGCCACGCTGTTGGACAGTGTGGGATGTCGTGCCGCTTTCACTCGTCTCGTTATAGACTGTCATGATCTCGCCCTCGTTTCCTTTGATTACGGTGACATGTCCATGGTTCAGAATAGTCTTTAGTGCCGAACGTCGAACTAAAGTTGCTCCTGCCCTGTACCTGTGTCAGCCGTGGTCGACGTAGAAGAAGTTGAAATCTTTACCCAACAGGATCATATACCACCGGCCGCCCGGCGCTGTTGTAAGCCCCTAATGCCGCGAGGTAGTTCCGCATGCTATCCGGCGTGACCGTTCCCATGTTTATCACGAGTGCACCGCCGAGTTTGGCCAGGTCGGCAGCCTCCTCGCCGTTATTGGACATGATGGGGGAGGCGCCAACGGCCAAAGCAACATTCGCCGCGAAATTCTGTACGACCTGGAGTGCTGAAGTATCAGCGTAAATTCCGCATACAAGGATCTCACTCAAGCTCCTCGACAGAAAATACTTACCAAGTTCGTCATGTTGTGGGAAAGAGGCGTGGCTTCATGAACAGCCTTGATGGTGTCGGAAAATCGAGCGACATCCTGGGTGCTCAACGGTTTCTTGGCTTCGGCTGCCTTCTTCGAGGGCAACACAGGTTTCAAAAGCTCCAACAATTGCCTGGCAGCGGATTCCGGATCATCAGCACCCATAATGACACTTACAACGGCGATGCCGTTCAAGCCAAAGCTGGTACCTCCAGACTCGGTTACGACTGATTGAGCATTTGTGGTGTTAATGCCGCCAATGCAGACGCTCGGGACGGAGCACCGCAAGCCAGCGAGGCCTTCGAGTATATCTCTCACTCCCTCCGGTCCCAATATGTTCTTGGTGTTCGTTTTACTGCGCTGTGTCAGTATACGGCGCAGAATGTACGGACATGTCTGAAGTCTCACGTAGGTGTCGCGTAGACAGCACCGATGCCTAGATAATCTGCTCCGCCTCTGCAGGCTTCGACAGCCTGCTCTAGAGTGCTGGCACTGACGCCAATGATCGCGTCCGGCCCAAGTAATCGTCGGGCATCCTCAAGCTCTGCACTTTCGTTAGTGACTTTGCATCTGCTTTGGGCTCCACACTGGCACCTACTCATGTCATCCTGTCCGACATGGCAGCCTTCACATCCGACAGCAAGGGCAACATCGACCCTGTCGTTGATGATAAGGGGGACCTTGTAGCGCTTGGTGATACCATGCAGCTCTCTGGCGATCCGTATGAGCTCCCCGGTGTCGCTGGTCTTGTCCCTTAACTGGACGCAGGTGACGCCACCTTTCAACGCTGATTCGACGACATCACAGATGTTTCTTCCTCGAAGGATTTCCGGCCTCGAGTCCGTTACCAGATAGAGCGTGTAATCAACGTCCTGCTTCTTCATGGTGAGGTGTTATTGGTATCCGATGGACGGCCTGGGAATCTGTCCGAGGTGAGTGGATATTGAGCTTTATGTTTGAGTGGAGAATTCGTGATGTGATGTGACGCGATATTTGTTGAACCACCACAGCAAGCTAAAGTCTGGGCAACTCACCACACTTCGTTAATTTAGAGGTTCTACGCAGATGTCGATATGTCTTTGTACAAGATAATTTCGGTATGATTAAACTCTAATCTAAGGGAGACTTCCTAGGATACTCAAAGCCTCGAACCCCTTCCAACAATTTCCATTATCTACACCCGCCCTTTTTCATTCTGCCTCCAACCCTTCCCCAGAAAGATCAGCCCTCATCACCAAATCATCCTGCTCGTCTTTCATGTGCAGCGTGATAGTAATACCCCTGATAAGAACTAGCGTGCCGTCAGTCTGGATCCCGGCATTGAGTGCCTCACTCTCGTGATCGCTGCTGGCACCAACCTTACTCTCAACCGCATCCTGCTTCGTGGCTATCGCGGCCTTCAGATCCCGTACCTCGCTCGCGAGGTCCCGGTACTGCGCTTTCTACTCACAGTCATGGTCAGAATGGCGGACGGGCACGGCCTGCTGGACGTCGGGATGGGGAGACATGCCGGCTATGTTTCCCAAGGGTACGGCCGTCCCTGAACTCGATGGTGCCACTGAAGGCCGAGCCGTCGCAGCCTCAGAACTCTGCGCGCTTGTCGTTTCGGAGCTGCGCAGATTTTCTTTGCTCTCGCGTATTCGCCGGAGAATTCTCGAACTCGTGGAGGACTCGGCTGTGTGGTATGACTCACGGGGAGACTCGTTGCTGCTTGGTGGTACGTCAGGAATGACAACATGAGAGGCGGGCATAATACCCTGGACTTCCTCCAGCTCACAGTAGCCACAGTCGTCCAGAAGATTAGGAGATCGGTGTCTGCTGTGGAGATTGGCGAAGGGAGGAGCTTTCCGCATGAGTGCCGAACTCGACTGTATCTTCTTCAACAACCCTGCGCCTGTGGGGATATAGTGCCTCAAGCCCGCAGGGTAGTCGATCTGCGATGTCTGTTTCGGAGTGTATCTTTCGTAAGGCCGGGAACAAGACTGTTGGAGGAGAGAGCCTTGATCCATACTGGCGGTATCAGACCTGTGATCGGGTGCATAATCTTGAAGTGCCTCGTCCTTCCGATTCGCTTGTGCGAGGTATGGAGAACTTCTCGTACTAGCTTTAGTCAGCCTGTCATTTGTGCTATTGAGTAGTCCACTCTGCTCTTGTCGGCACGCCATCAGCGGACTGAGTGTGCGGCTCTCATATACAGTCCGGCCCTCCTCGGTGTTGAGTGCTCCGCTGCCCATCCTCTCCGGCTGCTTCAAAGTCAACTGATCAGGTGCTTTGAGTGCGTCTAGTCCTGGCGATGACTGCTTCGTGCTGGGTCTTCTGAATGGCGTGGAGCGCTCGGAAGGCTTGGCCAACGTCTCCTGGTTCCCTTCATGTTGTATGATACGATGATCGTCGGGATTCAGCTCCAGCTCTACAGCCATGTAATTCCGTATCTGTTGTGCGCCAGGAAGTTCCCCTGCATGCTGGTACGCCTTATTCATGGCCATGTCTTCACCTTGCCTCGACCGCACCGCTGGACCGATCTCTGGCCTTGAAAAAGTGTCCGGCGTCCGAAAGTCACCACGTCGGTCGAAAGTCGATCTTCTCCTAAGGAGCCTGTTTTGTGCAGGGTTTTGCCGACCGGTATCCTTACGATTTTGTCTGCCAGAAGACCAATTTGGAGTCCTATCTGCAATGGCCCTGTGCCCCGTCTTGTTGGGAACTGGTTGTTCCAAATCGAGCCATAGATCCTGGTGCGTCGGAACACATGTTGACATGCGTGAATAAGTCCTTGGTTCGGTAATGTTTGGACTGACAACGCGCTGCCGAGCCTCCGCTGCAGTGAGTCGATCTGCGATCACAAACGGATTCATGTCAAGCCTGGAAGGCTGGCGTTTGAGGGTACGTGAGGGAGCTACAGAAGCAGGACGAACTTCCCCATGCGCGATCCCCGTTGTTGCGTTGGCGCGACTTTCGGGGGGAGCATAAGTTGGCGGTTTGCAAGTACACGTCGGACAAAGGGCATGTCCACAAGCAGGGCAAGCGTTCTGTGGCCGAACTTTAGCCAAGCAGACGTGGCATAGTCTCCAGCCTGTGCGTATACCCTGTTTCCCATCACCAATAAGGTCGGACTCGGCCTCATCATCGGACAACTAGCCGGGAGGTAATGAGATCCGGTGTTCTTGGAGTATCTGCCGTGCATCTTCACGGCGGCTGCTGGCAGTCGATGGTGGTGACTCAGGCAATGAGTCGGAATCCATCCTTGATCGCGGTTGATGCGCAGCCGCCGAAGGTCTATAGTGGACGGATGAGGCAGTCTTGACTTCGGGTATGGCCGAAAGAGCTTTCGGTCGTCGAAGATAGCTCGACACAGCTCTCCTTGGAATACTGTGATTCACGTCGATCGAGTTTATGTGAGATGCTGGCTGAACCAGGCGGACTGCTCCTTCGATACGACGGCCCCAGCCAGAGCTCTCACCATCACGGTCTCGTGTCAAGAATGGCGGAGGTGTAGTATTTGGATCTTGACTAGCTAGTTGCTGCAGTCGCACAACACGAGCGGCGACTGTTCCTCCCGGGACACGGTCAGCATCAAGCTCATCGAGTACAACGGGCGTCTGTCGGCGAGAAAGGTATGGAGTTGGCGGGAGGTATTCATCACCGTACACAGATGTCATGGACGGCCTTAGTGGTCACCACCTTCCGGTGCCATAAGAAATAGGAATTGCTGCTCCAAGGAATGGCTAAATCAAGTGAAAGAGGTCTGAAGTATCGTCTAGGAGGGCGAATAACGATAGCATATCGAATTAAAGTGTGAAGAGGACTAGAACGAACATAGGTTGTTATGGCGGAAAAGGTTCAAGGCCATAGCGATGGCGAGGCATGACCTTGTCAATCAGGAGAAGGGATGCTTCGAGTTTCCAGTTCCCTGGAAGGAATCAGCTGACGAGATGCGCCTACCTCGAAACAGAGCTCTTAGTCCTGCTCCTACTCAGCGAAGCCTTGAACCGCGCCTTCACGATTCATATCAAGAAGTCACAACCACCTATTGTTTTGCGGCGCATGTCAGGTAACATAGGGACATTTGACATTTCCGAAGTATCGTGGCACGCAAGCTTATGATCATGTCCTGACCGGCTGCTTATAATATTTGCTTGGGTGGTGAGGTATTGGAGGGAGTATACTACAAGGAGGTGTCGGTGCTATACATCTATTTCAGGACAGCTTGGAGGCTCTCAAGAACCTGGAATACCCGTCAGAATATGGTAAATAAGCAGGGGGGATTGCACAACATACCTCCAACTCAATCTTAGCCTCAGCAATGTCCTGCTCGCTGCCGTTACCATTTGCCACCTTCTGTGCCTCTGAGATTTGAGCCCGAACGTTGTCGGCGCTGAAGTCCTCAAGCGGGAAACCCTCAACGGCGTTGATGCTCAATACCGAGTTGGGTTGGACAATGGCAAATCCTCCGGAAACTACAGGCATCAAAGTATGTCAGATATCCTCTTGTCATTCGGCTTCGCAGAGAACACGTACGGAAGAACTGCTTGCTGCTGCCACCCTCTTCAATGACCTCCACAAGACCGGGCTTCAGCTGCTCAATCGAAGGAACGTGGTGCGCGAGGACACCCATCTCTCCGGATTCGGCGGGAATGTTGACCTGGACAACATCTGTCGACTTGAAGATGGCCTGCGTTGTTGCGCGAATTAGCATCTTTAGTTCCGTCTTCAAGCTTCAACGTTGTAGTCACGGCAATCGATTGTTCGTAAGGCGGTCCGTAAGCCACTTCGATCGCATACCTGATGTGGGAGGGTCAAGCTCAGCTTGATCTGGATCTATAGTTAGCAGGATGGTCTTCCTGTTGAGCTCCAGTCGAGATAACATGCCTTGTCGGAAACAGCCTCAGCATAGCCACGACGCTGCAGAGGAGCCCGGATTGCTGAAGGACGAGCTCGGAGAGCCGCACGAGCGACACGGAAGGAGTTCATTGTGGTGTGCGTGGTCAATTGACGGAATGCGATGAAACAGCTCGTGGACGTCGTCAACAAGAATTGCTTCACCCCGTCTTCCGCTAGCCGCAGAGCCGAGCTTAGTCACGTGGCTTGTTCGAATTACAATGGCCGGAAAATTGTTGGTACGAACCCGTTGCGTGGGGTCTCCACTCTGATGCTTATCACTTATCAGATCACCAACCTCACAAGGTTGAAACCCCGACTGTGAATGGTAAAAGTGCGATCTGGCAGCAATAGCGATGCATTTCTTTGATCTTCCTGCCGAGATACGGCTCAAAATCTACGCAGATTTGCTCGTTCTCGAAGAACCTATAGCTCTCGCGGTGGAGTATGGCACTTCGTGGCGGGCAGTACGACGGCGTCATCGAGGTGATGGACTCTGTCCAGCACTCCTCCGCTTAAATAGGAAAACGCATGATGAAGCCAGCCCAATGCTATACTCTCAAAACACCTTTCGTTTTCCCGATCTGTTGAGAAATATTGGGAATAAGACGATGGTCCATACGGGCGTCTTTCTCACTCAGATCGGTTCTAATGCGAGCCTTATTCGTCACATTACCCTGCCGTGCCCTCCTAATGTTGCCGAAAGAGACTCATCGGGTTTCTTTCACCTTCCGGCAGGGCTCATCAGAAACCTGGAACTCATACGAGACGCTTGCACTTCACTCAGCACTATCCAGTTGACAATGCCCATGTACGTGAACATCCTCTTCGCCGGGTGGCCTATTGCGGCAAATCTCTTGGACCTGGTCGCACCGCACCTTAGGGAGATTCCGTCACTGGAGAATATCGTTATCGAACTTCTGCTGTTTGATAAGATCAAGAATCCGGAAGTCGACGTAAACAAAGGTCCCTTGATGAAGAATATTCGGGACCGCGGTTGGACCGTACAGATCACATACGCGCCGTCCCCGCAGAGTTGAGAGCTGTGAAAGTAATCAAGGTACGCCATTCTTTAAGTACTGCGTATGGCGGTAAGAAGTAACGGAGAGTGTCAGACGAGAAGAACCATCCTTTTCTTCTGAATCATGGGTCGCTTATTCGGCTTCGAAATTGGGGCAGGGAAACCGCAAAGCTACTCGATCAACCTCATCACTATGCACTACCCTGCTAAAGAGATATATTTTACTTGGGACTTCTCTACTGTGAGATGAGCCCGCCGTGAACCGGCAAGGCACATTTGGCTACGCTGATAATAGCTAGCACGAGGTGCCTCGTCTTGTGTCAGTCGTTGGCTAGCTCTTTCAATCCAACATCGTCAAAGTACTCCAGGTTCGTTGACTGCTTCTTCAACTAGCATAAGCTAAGGTGGAAGTCTCGTGCGAACATGTGCAATGCAGTTTTCCAACTTGCCAGCCTTGCTGCGGCTCAGCATACTTTTAGAACGCCTCGTTTTCTGGGAACATTACTCCTGGCCGAGGATCCTGGCGGCTCCTCGGCGCCGGCCATGCACTCATGAGGAAGAGAAACCCCGATGTCTGAAAAGGGTACGCGCTGCCTCTACACTGCTGACATTGGTGCCGTCCTTTTCCCTACTCCTGAGAGCGACAGCGTGTGTGAAGCTTTTGGTCGGAATTATACTGTGGCATAAGGAGGACTGGTTTACTGGACACTCACTTCCCCAAGCCTATTCCATGGTCCGTGAGATCATCATCTGTGCCGACTCTGACTTGGATGTGCATTCGGATTCCGATCCCAATGTGTTCAACAATCTTCGAAGGCACGGATGGGTGAGTACGCATATGCAAGAACTGTCACGAGTGTACCTGGCGGTGGGAGGGCATTCCGGTATCCCGAGATCACAGTCGTTACGGGAGTATTTCAGAGTGAAGAGCCGCGTCTTCCCGCGCCGACTGAAGAGGTGATTGAACAACTCTGTCGATCTCCTCAAGGAGCAGCCTTGGTAATAACGTTATACATGGCCGTAATCCTGATACTCTTGTTCAACAAGATGAGAAAGACTGAAAACATATCCTGTATGTTACATCATTATTGCTACGCTGTTATCTGTTGAAGATGGTCCATGATCACTGAGCTCTACTATGTTTGAGGATAGTCAATACGGCAGCGAATATGGAGCCACGAACTCGGATCTGTTACACTCGGTAGAGCTCTCGAGCAAGGGCTTAGCAGCGGCAATAACTCCAAGCTGTTACGTCCACAACTTGTAGATGGGTTTCTGATGTACACACTTGACAAGTAGAATGGCATTCTCGACAAATCCCGACGTCGCTTTCCAAAAGCGATGTGCGTGGCCCTTGACGATCAGTCCCTGATCAACAAGTGCCAGCACTACCTTCGACCGCAAGGGGAAGCCACAGCGCTCATCATGTGAGCACCATTGGCACCGAAAGGTAAGGTGGCCAAGGTGGTGGCCAACCGCCACCCCCATCCTCGAGGCCGACCTGGTTGACTCTTCAGGCTTGCTTTTATTCTTGGCAATCTCCGATGGGGGAATCAGTTTCATGAAACGCGGCCACGTTCGTGGGACGTTTCCAGTTTGCCCCGTGCCGCCAGACCCGAACATGGAACACACGAGAGTGCGTGACGACAGGTGATGGCGTCCCTCCCACATGGCTGCAATCTTGTGGACCACAGTTGAACAAGCAGTAGGTAGCTGCAGCACTTGGCAGCTCAATATAACCGGCCAAAATGCCACCCGCATGTGACACGTAGTACCTCGGAAACATCAAATGGTCAACTACACAGTAAGATATAGCTTATTTTCAGACTGATGCGGGCTCTGGATATGGTAGTGGAGATGAAGCTCTCAACGAATCTCACCGCCAAGTGCCACTCTCAACATCAGATCCAAAGATGGGCCGAAAAGGAAGCACGAGGAGGGGCTGATGATTGTTGACCGCCAGATGCAGGCGACAGCCAACTTGGAGTTAGTGCACCTCTACACAGTAGACCTCGTGGTCACAACATCCGGATTGATATCCAAGCAAAAGGCGTTGTAACACTCGTGTCAACCGTGTAATTAAGGATACGCGCCACTTCCGCAGTCAGTCTGCTGGCATGCTGGCATTTCAATCCAATCCGCCATACGACCGCGAGTATGATCTGCGCTATTGCGATTGGCAACCTGCGGGATGAACAGCTAGAGGATGCGGGGTCGTTGATGTTTCAAGCAATCCATGTTCATCTTGAATGCGGGGCCTAGTCTAGTAGGTTACAGTTTGCGACAACCGATAGCTTGTGAAAGTCCAAAACGTTTCGTCCACGTACAGTACTGTGTAAAATAGACATGAGCAACTCGCTTCGACGATGACTGCCGGGAACTCGAGGAGCTGTTTGGCTCACGCGATTTCCAGCTGTTCTCAATATGACAGGTCGTTTCGTAAAACAGGAGACCAACACTAAGCATCTTCACATCCAGTCTTTGGGTCACCAGGTCTGCCACTTTAGAAAGACTACACGTGTGATCCGAAGGTCTGCAGATATACATACTTGACCATCTCAGAGACTCCCACTGGCCAGGGACGTGGCAGTCCAGCTTAAAAGTGGATGGAGTACGACAGATACGTGTTTATGTGAGTGGCCTGCTGGTGCTCTGAGCTGAAGGATACCTAACCCATCAATATCACAGTCCCAATAAACTTCTTGTTAGAACTACACGTATGCGCCGACGTCGAGGTGCTAGTACACGTCCACGGGTGTAATTGCAAGTGGCTCTCTCCATTTGTGCGGTAGGACGGAACGTCAGGCCACCGCATGTTTGAGGTTTCCTTGTTTCCAGATTTCCAATCTTTGATGTCAGTGCTGATCAGACCCCGAATGTCCGGTTCGCTTCCGATTTATCACGATAGGGACATTCCGGGATCAGTTTTGAGCGCGAAACCAAGAAAGCAGTACGTACCACAGTACACATGCAGGACATGTACACACGTGTACACTAGTGAAATGCACGTCCCTTTGCATCCATCATGCAGGGTCGGAACAAAAACCGCAGCAACCGCAACGTTGACTACGTCGCTATAGTGGACATTCCAGTTCCTTCAGACACCTTCCACTAATTGGCTGACCAGCAAGGGACGAATTACTGCATAGAACTTCTTGCTGCTGCATAAGATGGCGTCAGCTGTGGTGTTGTGCAGTGGCTTCTAGAAGAAGGCTCATTCCAAGGATCACACGGTAGCCAACGATACCAAAGGGACCTTCGAACTGTATCGAGCCGCCGATGCCGTTTTGCT
This sequence comes from Coniochaeta sp. PMI_546, assembly GCA_021432605.1. Classification (NCBI taxonomy): domain Eukaryota; kingdom Fungi; phylum Ascomycota; class Sordariomycetes; order Coniochaetales; family Coniochaetaceae; genus Coniochaeta; species Coniochaeta sp. PMI_546. Next base: position 2,748,326 of record MU271145.1, on the reverse strand, counting down.
GATTCTCGAAAGAACGTACTGAAATCACTCTTGAACTCAAATTGGAACGCCTGTCCCCCGGTCATCTTGGTGTGTATGGGATGTCTAACTTTTCACGAGTAAGGCAGAGGATAATTTTTCGTCGTGCACGAAAAAATACCGCTCGTGTGGATTCGTCAGAAGAGGTAGACTACCAGGTATGTCGGTCTTGCGGTTCGAGACTTCAATCCCACTATGAAAAGAGGGAGTGGAATTGCTTTACAGTGGTGTTTGACTTTCATTACGTGAAGCCACCGGAGAGAGCACGAAAATGGCCGACGAGAGATGTAGCGGTCGAGTCTTCTCGCACTGTATCTGAATGCTGCATCCACATTGAAAACACAGTGCACAAACGAGATGGAGCAATAACACACACGGTACCTCTCCATGTCCGTTTTGTCGCCGATTCAAATTTGCCATGGCGCAAGGCGCGCAAAGAACCCAAATTTTCCTGCCCTGGAAACTATGAATTTCAGCGCTAGAAGGCGACTGGTTGCCGCTGTGCTGTGTGCCCACAAAATAGGTCCGTACCTCTCAGACCGCCGCAATGGAGACACCCATGCCGGCTTGCCCTGGCTTGGCCTCCCGCCGTTTTTGACGATCCCCAGCATAAGCCAAAGCTTTGTCCCACTCGGACCCTCTCAATCCCCTCTCAATCACTCGCAAGTCTGAATAACAACCCGCAACAACCCCCATCGTCATTCGCACAAAAACTTGAAATCACCTTCCTTCCTCTTGCTGGCCACACTTTCCTGTGTCGGCTCTGCCATTTGGAAGCTTGCTTGCGCATCGGTTTCTCGTTTCTGTTTGTCAAAAGCGCACGCTGCGCCGCTCTTGGTTAAACGTCATCCTTTGTTCCACGCGGGAGGCGCGATATTGCTTACAGATCTACTGAGGCTGTACAAGGCTCGGCAACGACGCAACCATCCACCGCTCGCCTTATCCAGGCCACCGACAACGGCCTCACCTTGAAACAAAACCTCTCTCTCAAACAAGCATCTTGCTCTTGCCCTAGCAACCACATACGATGGCTTTCCGCTTATAGCAATACGGTCCTTAGGGACACGACCGAACAGCCAACCCTAACCGCGGGTGTGCAGGCTACGCTCGCGCATCTGTATTCACCCTCTGGGAGGATACCCGCTGTCTATATCAGAACGCAATCTCTGTATTGACGATACTTCTCACATTCTACCGCAACAACACAACAAGACAATCCATGAATATGGCGACAATGGACGACCGTTCTCACCGATACACCATGACCTCAAACGTTCTGGCGTGGACATCACATACGGCCAAGTTGGAATCATCTATAGAAGAAGAGGCAGCAGACACCGATGAGCCACCCGATCTCTACGCCACCATGTCTCCCTCATCGGATCAATTCAGGCGCACCTCACTCCGCCGTGGAAGCGAACACCACGAGTCGTTGTTGACCAAGGCACTTCAGAGCCATTCCGATGATGACCAGTCCGAGAGTACATCTGTTATTAATCTCAGACGTCGTTCGATGACAAGCAATACCAGTCTTGCCTCCACGACGGACATGACATGCGATACTGGGATCACAACTCCAGCTCGCACGAGCACGCCGAGCCCGCGACTACCTGATGGTCCCTTTGGCCAAAATTGCCATGTAGCCAAACAGACTATTGTGCCCGCCGCGGATGCACAGACAACGGCTCGGCAGCCTGGAGAGAAAGACCCTGCTGTCCAGGCATTGGAGAAGAAACGGTGTATTTCTTTCGCCTGCGCCGCAAAGCCGAAACCGGACGCGAGACCTCAGGTCCCAAAACCAAGTGTCACTGTTTCGAAGCCGACAGAACAACTACCGCCGAGGCGCAGTTGCATACGATTCGCCTGCCCTACTAAGCCGGCCAAGAGCACGCCGCCGGAGCATGTCGAAGAAGCAGTAGCAACGACACCCATTGCTACGCCATTACAAATGAAGGAGTCAATGCCGACCGCCGTCAAGCAGCGTTCTCCATCCACGTTCCGACTCGCCCGTCCCTTGGCTTTACGTCGGTCATCTAAGAGCCCAGTCGCGGTTCGCACCACATCGAAAAAGTGGCTCACTGCCGACTCCAAGGACCTCGAGAGCGAATGCTCCCGGTTCCATGCATTTGCCAGTGACGAGATGGAAGAAGACGATTGGATTCGGCGCGACCAGAAGACAGGCAGTGGAAGAATAACCATTGACGATACTCTAAAGAAGGAGAACGCGATCCGGAAACTGGGAGAGGAGGTAGAGGAAGAGGAAGAGCTGGAGGAGCAGCTTGAAGACGAAGCAGACAATGAGGACGATGAGGACGCGCGCGACAATGACGATGAAGAAGAGGATGAGGAAGTTGATGTCGACGAAGACCGTGATCAGGAAGAGTTGGACGATGATCATTCTGCCGACGGCTCTGATGCTGATGGCGGTTCAGATGGCTACAACACCGATAATGAGGTTGGCTTCGCCGAGTCAGAAGAGGAGGACGACGGTCTTGATCTTTGGACTACCGGGCTTGTTACTCATTTGTCACTCTCTGGCGCAACACCCGTCCGTCGTCGCTCATCGTTCGCTGGCGAGGTTCACTCGGACTCTTCAGTATATGGCAAGAACAAGCGCCGGACAAGGGCCAAGCGAATGCCACGTCCTGAAACTCCGGAGTTGCCTGACAGTACCGATTTTGTCTGCGGTACTCTTGACGAAGACAAGCCGTTGGAGGAGGCTTACGTGTCGCGCATGGTAGCAAGGAGAAAGGAGAAGCTCCATCCTATCCCCCAGGATATCGACCCGAGCTTCCCCACTTCCGAGCCTGAGGATGAAGCCGAAGAGCTCTACAATCACGGCCACCACGGTAGCGACGATCAGATGTTCGGTGCTATGGAGGACGTTTCTGATGGAGTCGAGCGCAAGGACCGACGACACAAGAATATCTCGCCGAAGCGTTATCACTCACCGCCTCCGAAGCGCCATCACTCACCGGCGCCGAAACGCCATCACTCGCCTGCACCCAAGGCAAGGGGCCGGTCGCCTCGCCGGCTATTCGACGGACACTCACCGAGGCAGCTCAGGTCTCCGCCACCTCAAGTGTCGAGGTCTCCGGCTGCATCTCCCGTGCTGGCTGGACAAGGCATCGGGTTCAAGCCTCTAGCATCTCGGCCTGGGCTAGTCTTCACCAAGTCACTGCCTAGGACACCAGCCGTGTTTGGACCAGCCAAGGCCCGCCGCGGTCGATCCGGCACCATCACTCAGGAGAACCACGTCCGGGGTGCCATCGATATAGTCAAAGGATTGGAACAGAAGAGACAGAGGAGAAAGGAGAAGTTCTACCAGAAATACTGCACCAGAGCACGGAAGAATCCGGCTCAGACGAAACGGCCTGTACCAGGTCAGGGTGCGCAACGCATGAGAGAGGTCGGATTGACAATGGCCGGAAAGTTGGGCCAGGGCAATTTTGTTCTTTCTGTCTAGTGAATAAGGGCGGCATTTTTTTCTCGAGGCATTATCAACGGCTCAAGGGTACGGACACCAGCATGGTTCAGGGCATAGGCACAAGGGCGGCATCCAGTATTGCAAGGGCATCATGACGACTAAATGATCCTGGCGTTTTTTCCTATTACCTTGGCCAAGGCATACCCATGTTTGGCTTCATTATTCCGTTTTTACTATCTTTTTTTGGTAATGGTTCACTTCTGAAGGGGGTTGGCTAGCGATGAGCTGGAACCCCTGGGTCTATATTTGCCCACTTGGTATATAGTTTACCTTCGTTTTACCACAATGAAGCCATATTGAATGGCATGTTTATACAAGCAAGAACACATTCTCCCAGAGCAATTCTGAAGTGAAGTTGTGAATGACCGAGTATCCGACATCCATGCAAAGACACTGCGAACTAGTTGCTGAGCTATACGACTACCATTTTCAATTCCTGCCACCATATACTTGATAATCCATGATGCCTTGAAACAAACCTCACAATTCTAGTCTTGCGTTCAATCCGATCGAGTGGAAGCATAACCGTGCAATCGTGGCCACTTTCTTAGGTACCAAGGGTACCTAAGGCACAGTTGTGTTAGTCAGATAAGGTAAGGATTTGATGGGTGCGGGTCAGGTGATTCGTGCCTGAAAGCCCAGGTCTTCAGAAGCACGCGCCAAATGTCATGGCACCTTCTTCTGGCCAGCCTGGATATTGCCGTACTCCATATCCACAACGACTTTCGACTCCAGACTTCCCATCTACCACACCACATCTCAGATAAAGAGGAGCGAGATTTAGTTCCAAGGCCACGAAGCTCACGACTGACGACTTTCATAAGTATTTGCGAGCGCATCAAACATCACAATGTGGATTATCAACTGGTGTATGGCATTTTCCCAAGTCCTCTACCATCATCGATTCCCTTGGCCTTAGGTACTGACCCGTCTCTCGCGCAATACAGTCTACGATGTTCTCTCCAACCTTGGCCTTCTGAACAAGCACGCCAAGCTTCTATTCCTCGGCCTCGACAATGCGGGAAAGACGACGCTGCTACACATGCTCAAGAATGACCGTGTCGCTATTCTGCAACCCACACTCCATCCCAGTTAGTACCCGCGAGGGCTCGAGTCACGAAGATGTATAGGTGTTCGTTACGTTTAGGGTACTGACGACTCGAAAAGCATCGGAAGAGCTTGCCATTGGCAACGTGCGGTTCACGACATTCGATCTCGGTGGCCATCAGCAAGGTACGCTACGCTACACACCACCTCTCGAAGAGCTGTGAGCAGGGCGAAATAAACTAACAAATAATCGCAGCCCGCCGCCTCTGGAAGGACTACTTCCCTGAAGTAAACGGCATCGTCTTCCTCGTCGACGCCAAGGACCACGAGCGCTTCCCCGAGGCGAAAGCCGAGCTTGACGCGCTGCTCTCCATGGAGGAGCTGGCCAAGGTACCTTTCGTAGTTCTCGGCAACAAGATCGACCACCCAGACGCAGTGTCGGAAGACGAGCTGCGTCACCAACTCGGCCTGTACCAGACTACCGGCAAGGGCAAGGTGCCCCTCGAAGGGATCCGGCCGATCGAGGTATTCATGTGCAGCGTTGTCATGAGGCAGGGATACGGCGAGGGCATCCGGTGGTTGAGTCAGTATGTCTAAACTCGGCAGCATAGAGGGTAGAAAGGAATGCTGGGTGGTAGGAGGTAATACGGCCATGTTGGGCTCAAAGGGGGAAGAAGACAAGAAGAGCTGGAGGCCGGGAGAGCGTGTGCATGTATCTGCTTTTGGCTGGTTTAGACGGCACTGTCGTGGGAGTAACTTGAACCCTTGCATGATGGTTTTTTTTTTCTTTTCATTGTTTGTCTCCGTCTGCACAGAGTGCCAAGTTTGTTCTTTGCTCTTGGTGTTCGGAGACGGAGGGTCGTCTGCAATATACTACTACGTACGATATGAACCTCTACGATATTATGCTCGACCCTGACTTCCGATTGTTCATGCTGCGAAGTTGTGACCGGAGAAAGCGTTGAAGATGAAGCTCACAGCACTGCTCTGGTAGTCGGCGACCTCGAGGAAGCATCACATCCGCGCAGTCGCCACGGTTTCGCCAGGTGTTCTGCGGGAAGGTTCCATCAGTGGGGTGGGGCGGACTTCCCGCCGCTAACGGCCCAACAGACTTGAGCACATGCCGGCGACGTCATTGCGACGGTGGTCTGAACTGCTCACCAACATCACCTCACTCTGTGGCACAGTAACGGCAAAAGGAAAACGTACTTTGGTACCTGCAGCCAACGCGTCACGGTACTTCTGGCAAGGAACCTCGGTAGAGTCTAAACAGTCTCGTGGTTCACATTGCCTCTTTGCCTGTACAATACCGCACAACATTGCGACACAGCCTTGCCTAACTCTCACCGCAACACACACCTTACTCTGACTACTAAACCATGTTACCAAAACATCCATGACATTCCGCCACAAAAATCATGTCCAAACCAATAGACATCCCCTCAAAGACCTACGGCTTCCCACCGGAAGCCTTCGACTACTCCCGCCTCCCCGACGTCGACACCAACTTCCTCCCCCCCGAACACCTCGAGGCCTTCATCCAAGCCCTCTCCGCCCCGGACCCCATCCAGACCGCGACCGAAGACGGCGCCTCCCCCGGCAGTCCGACTGGTCTGCACAGCCGCTCCTCCTTCGACGTCACGAAACGCAACTCCCAAGCCCCTGCCTCCAGTCATGGAGGCGAGGAAGACCTCGATCCGCAGACCGTGGCCGCGCAGGCCGCCGCGGCGGCGGCGGACGTGACTGCGCCGAACCAGCCGAGGCCTCAGGGCCCGCAGCACAGGTCCAGCGGGGGTGGGAATTTGTTCATCACGGCGGCGAACGACTGGGCGCCCGTGCATGAGAAGGTGAAGGGGAAGGGTAGGAAGAGGGGGCGGCGGAGCGGGAGGGCGAGGAAGACGGTCGAGGCTGTGGTGGGGACGCGGAGTAAAGACGAGACGAGGGAGGGGTATCTATACGGCTTGCTCAAATGGCCCTTTCTGCTGATCGTGGGGACCTGGATACTGGGGTTGGGAGTGGCGTATATGGCTACTCGGCTGTACATCTGGCTCTACGAGCACTTTATCGCGTGGAGGGGCACGAGGGATAAGCTGCGCCGAGCGATGAGGGCTACGAGTAACTACGAGGAGTGGGTCGCTGCTGCGAAACGGATGGATGAGTTCCTCGGGAATGAAGGGTGGAAGGAGGAGAACGAGTTTGCGTATTACGACAGCGTGACGGTGCGGCGGGTGTGGGAGCAGATGAGGAAGTGTAGGGCCAAGGCGGAGAGGGTAGAGCAAACGCTCGGTGTGACGAATGGTGCGGGCGAGGACAGAGATCGCAAGGATGTGGAAGACCTGAAGGCCCTGATTGAGGCGTGCGTGAAGAATAACTTCGTCGGGGTCGAAAATCCGAGGTTGTACAGCCAGACATACTACGGGACGAAGAACCTGGTGCAGAACTTTGTGGATGAAGGTAAGTCTTTCAAGTGTTCTCGGGAATGATATACAGATGGCTGATAATATTCGCTTGCAGTTGAGAAAAGCCTCAAGTTTCTGCTGAACACGAAGCAGCTCACCAAGGACGAGAAGCGGTCCCTGTTCAAGAGCATACACGCAAACTACGGTCGCACGGCCCTCTGCCTGTCCGGCGGAGCATCCTTCGCCTACTACCACTTCGGCGTGGTCAAGGCACTCCTCGAAGCAAATCTCCTACCAGACGTCATCACAGGCACTAGCGGCGGCGCCCTGGTAGCCGGTCTGGTGGCTACCCGCACCAACGACGAGCTGAAGGAGCTCCTCGTGCCCGCCCTCTCGCACAAAATAACAGCCTGTCGGGAGCCCATCACAGTCTGGTTCCGACGCTGGTGGAAGACGGGCGCTCGCTTCGACTCGGTCGACTGGGCCAAGCAATGCAGCTGGTGGACGCGGGGGTCCATGACCTTCCGCGAAGCCTACGAGCGGACGGGGCGCATACTCAACGTCTCGTGTGTGCCCGCCGATCCGCACTCGCCCACCATACTGTGCAACTACCTGACCAGTCCCGACTGCGTCATCTGGTCCGCCGTGCTGGCGTCTGCGGCCGTGCCGGGCATACTGAATCCCGTCGTGCTCATGATGAAGACGCGCACGGGTCAGCTGGTGCCGTATTCCTTCGGTCACAAGTGGAAGGACGGCAGTTTGAGGACCGACATCCCAATCAAGGCATTAAACATGCATTTCAACGTCAACTTTACCATCGTGAGCCAGGTCAACCCGCACATCAACCTGTTCTTCTTCTCTAGTCGGGGTAGCGTGGGTTCACCGGTGACGCACCGCCGGGGCCGCGGCTGGCGCGGCGGGTACCTAGGCTCTGCGACGGAGCAGTACCTCAAGCTCGACCTGAACAAGTGGCTCAAGGTCCTGCGGCATCTAGAGCTGCTTCCCCGACCCTTGGGCCAGGACTGGAGCCAGATCTGGCTGCAGCAGTTCGTCGGCACCATCACCATTTGGCCCCGCAGCGTGCTGTCGGACTTCATCCACATCCTGGACGACCCGGACAATGCGCGACTGGCGCGGATGATACACGAGGGGCAGCAGAGCGCCTTCCCGAAGCTGAAGTTCGTCGCGAACCGGCTGAAGGTGGAGAGGCTGGTGGAGCAGGGCAGACGCGAGACGAGGCCGTTCGTGCGGAGGGGCAGTATCGAGACTATCATCAGCGAGGACGACTTGAGGAATCTCCTTCGAGGTCAAGGGGTGGAGGGGAGCGCGACGGAGACAGGGGATGACAGTACGGATGGGGAGCATGAGCATCATGAGGGGAGCGAGAGGTCTGTGCTAGCGGGTGAGGATAGTGGCGTCGAGGGCATCAGGTTGCGAATTCCCGCCGGAAAGATCAAGGAGATATCACATTAGAGTTTCAAATGATGCCTGGTCATGATGTATCATATTGCGTGGAGTTAAGCGTTGACGGGGAATTGGTTCATGATTTTGCTTGCCTTGCGTGATCTCATTAGCTGGTACAGCCAGGCATAGCATCGCGGTTAGACGTATGATTTTGAGCATGGCTGCATAGAACAAACTTGAGTCTATGTTGATGAATCTATAGCATGCTTAGGGTATCCATCATCGCATCTGCAAGTGACACCGTTTCGGACCGTCTCCAACCCAAACAAACTGATCCAATCCTTTGACGCCACAATTCATATCTTCAAAAATCACTTCCCCTCCTGGACAGCCTGAATGTCAACATTCTCCGTATCCGACATGGACCCCTTGTTATAGTAGTCCTTGAATGCAAATCCAGGATGTCCTACACACAGAAGGAACGTCGCAACAGCAATAAGCCTGCATCACACTGTCAGCAACCATGATCAAACCGTTTTCTCAGTGTTCAAGAAGACTCACACTCCCTCAAGCCCAATGAACAAGCCTTCGTTCGCGACCAACGGGCCACCATACCCCTCGCTCAACTCATCAACCCTAAATGCACACCTCGCCAGGATCAACAGGATCGCCGCCGACAGCGCGCCCAGGAATGTCTTCATCCTCCTATCCAGGGCCGTCTGGGCCTGTGGGGTCCTGGCGAAGCGGACGAGGTAATCGACCATCAACCCGGAAAAGATGACCAGCGTGAAGACTTGGAGCCCCAGGCCGCCTAGCGCGAGGTTGACGGCCGTCTGGCTGCTGCCGGAGGATTGGGTGGACAGAGCTCCGCCTACGGCTTGTAGGACGAGAGAGGTCAGGTCCGAGGTGATAAAGACCCAGTAGAAGTATTTTGGTGGGAAGCGTGCTATCTGGGGAGACAGGTTGGTCACACTGCGGCGGCGGTGTTAGCTGGTGGATTAGGGGGGAGGAGAAAACAGGGGGGAAAGAAGCGAACAGCGGGAAGGAGGACGAACGTTAGGGCCAGAGTCACATAGATTGCTGCGCAGAAGAAGACTGGTGCTGTTGTGACGCAGACTGTTCCCGTCGATTAGTATATGACCAGGTGCATAGAAAGGGATGGGTGAGGTTGGATAGCATACCGATCTGGATCATGAAGGCAGAAAACTTGAAGGGGTTATAGTACAACATGACACGGCCAGCGTATCCGATTATCTCGGCCACGCAGCCGGTGATGATGCACCACATAAACCACCAGGTCTTCCAGCGCATGCCGAGGACGATTTGAATTGCCATGGCGATGGCAAAGAGGGCAATGAAGACCACGTTGGCGGCGAGCGAGGGACGGTACCGGTACACGGAGTGCTCGATCGAGCAGACTTCAAGGGTGCAGTTGGCGTCTGGGCCGAAGCCGACGTAATGCAGTCCCTCCTGAGACATCTTGATAGTCAATAAGCAGGTATGTTGAACACTGATGGGGTAGCAAATAGAAGGCTCAAGAGTCTTTGGTGAGGAGAGATCGCGTTTCTTGAGTTGAACCTGAAGACTGCAGACACACGCAAACAATAACTGGCCTCGAGGAGACCTTCATCTTATAACCATGGGCTCATATCCATTCCAAGACTAAATGAATGACCATGACATTTTGATCCTACAGCCAAGATATCGGACATAGACAACACGGGTTGTAAAGTCGAGCATGCACGTCGCACTCGTTCTCGGGAGGCTCTCTGCCAGTATTCCGCTTACCTGCCCATCAAGTAGGTGACGTCTACCCTAGGGAACCATAGCTAAGCCCCAAGCCACCGATTGAAAGAATAATACATCCACTCTAGCGGCAGGATTATTGGCCACATTCTGTTTGCGTCAGGAACCAGAGTGTTCCTAGTTGAGGGAGGGAGTGACTTACGCATTCAGCTCGCACTCGCTTAAGTTTCCTAAATGAACCTCTCCCTGGTCCGTGCGTCAAGCGAGGTCGCGTAGTCATGGTATGTAGTACACTTCTCACTGGACGCATGTTAGGTACACAAGACTGACAAGCTCTCTGGCCATCAGCGGGCTGAGCCTCAACCCAAATTCCTTGGTGTCAAGACGTCAAGTCCACGTCGGCGAATCACAGACGAGATGTTGATATAATTCCATCAACAGCCAGAAATTCCCCACGGATCGGACCCCAGGGATCAATAACATGCCGAACCCGCAGACCTGACACAGGTGCCCTATAGTCAAGCCTGCAAAACAGATATGAATGCCTTGGCGATACCTAGGCTTCGTCATCCTACTGCAGATGATTAAAGAGCCATGCGAATGCGATCATGAAGCCGCCCACTATGGGGTGATCGAAGGAGAATGATGAACCTCCTGGCTCTGAGTATGAGGTGAGTGTCTTGGGAATGGGTTGATCATTATCATCGCCAACATTTCGACAGAATCGACCTTGAGTCACCAACTGACCGATCAACACAAGAATCTTGCCTTCCATACTATTCTTCATTCACATCACAACAGGGCAAGAGTAAGAGACGTGATTTCAAAGCCATAACCTTTGGTCGCTAACTGGTAGGCAGTCCTCCTACCTGCCTATCCTTCATTCAAGGTTGAACACAACCGCCTTGTGTCGGCCGTCTATCGTCATTTGTTGCGTCCAAATGTCCATGATGCAGTCTAACAGTAATGAGAAAATCTCCACAGAGACAGAGCCAGCAAATCACTCCTTTCCGTCCGTCTGTAGTCATGTCGTATCCCTCCTAAAACCATAACCGTGATGTGTCCATACCAGCCAGTAGAAAAGAGAAAAGCAAAAACGCGGACCAGCCTGTTCAACCAAGACGCCGACGCTACCAAATCATGAGAGACGACTAAGGCACAATTCACACTCGTATCTGCCAGCATGTCCGATTGTTCAATCGCTGTAGCTCCTTTCCCCCGTTCGGATTGCCAACGCTACTCCGCCACCCGGCCGAGAGCCATCAACGTAGGTCGTCTATTGGTGTCAAGTCCTGTCGAGAACCCCAGCACCTGGCACACCCATGAAATTGTCGATCTGTTCCTGTTCAGAAGGACTAACTGAAGAGTTTTCATTCTCCCACTCTGCGCAGCGCTCATCGTAATCAGCCTGCCGTGACACTTGACGTAACGCTCGACGAGTCGCTATAAAACATACCGGACCCATCTTCCTCCATGTCCTCGACTGCCAGCCTGCGCAGGGGTTCGAGAACAGCTGGATGAAGGTTAGCACTGTGTCCGCTTGGTAGCACTGTCTCAGGGCTTCACCTACATCGACAGAGTCTGAAGAATTCAGTCGTTATGCGGTCCTCACCCTCCTCGTCGAGGCTGAAGAACTTGCTGCACTCATTGATAACACGCTCAAACCGCGCGACGAGCTGTGCTGGCGCGTTTGCCCGGGTCGACACGTACTGCTCCTTCAAGTGCGACAGGCATCGACATCCCAGAGTTCGCGCACACTTCAGCCTTGCCTGGGCAAGCCTTACCTCATCCCTGTCTTCCAAGTCGGAAGACGTCTCCGGAGAAAAGAGTTTCTCGTATAGGAACGCCTCCACCTCGCGTCCGACGGTCGCGTCAAAGTATCCAAGGAGGGAAGGTGCCCATTCAGGAAGGTTCCTGAGTCCTTGAACCACAACGTCATCCACAGACTCTCCTGAGTTTTCACGCGGTTCGTCAAAGACATCGCGCTGGAACTCAAAAAAGGCCCTGCCTTCTGCGTTCTCCAGAGTCTGGCATGCATCGGTGACACGCTCAATGAGACTGTGAATATTGCTGGTGTTGTGCGCCCATCGACAATAGACTAGAGCAGCGACACGGAGAAAAGGAGTGTTGAAGTGAAGGGCTGGCGGATTGTTCACCGCGCCATTGATCAGTCCCTTCAGCGTCCGGTAGACTTTCTCCTCAAAAAGACGACCTAAGCGCATATAATTGGCGATAACCGAAAATGTCGCTGTGTGGTTCTGATTGATTGTGATCAGCTTCTCAAGGAAGATATTGGGTGAGTTACGCCCGGGCCAGTCTTGTAAGAGTATTTTATACTCTTGCTTCCAGAGCGGGAACGGCCCGCGCACGTCAGCACCGTCTAAGCGATGTTCCGGATGGTCAACGAAGACAAGTTCTCCTCTCTCGTTAGTCTCGTTGCTTGTAACCGACATGACCATGTCCAGGAGCTCAATAATGTTCTCGTACGACGGAGGACGAGTCGGGAGTCTGCGGGAGATTGTCGCGGCCATCCGAGCGAATTGCTGGGGCAAGTCCACCGACGAGTCGGCAGCTATGATGTACAGAAGGCTTCTGAAGAAGGGATGCTTCAGGAAAGTTGCAAGCTCATCGGGTCCTATCTTGAGGTAGTCCACCATGAACCCAAAGACCTCGTACCAGGCCCGGATGCTCACGTGGAAAAAGTCGAATAAGACCCTGAATATGCGCATCATCCCGTGTAGAACCAGATTGCGGTCCGTATATCCATCTTCCATGTCCGACGCTTCACCGTAACGGTCCGGGAAGTGGCTCTTGATCTGACGTACTGCTTGAATGACCAGGCTGGACGAAGCCGAGCGGACGATCGGCTCTGGATTCCTTTGTATCAGCGCGCGTAATGATTGATGACACACACTGAAATATTCGTAGACACGGAGACCGCACATAGGGCGTGTTTGGACCAATGTCTCGATTTTCTTGATTAGACGTTCAAAGTCTGGAATCTCTTTTGTCCTCGACGCGACCTGATCCAGATGACCAAGGGCCATATCAATAGCCGCGTCCTCCATCTTATGAAGGTGTGAAGGATGTCCGGCACCGAAACGATCCAGGTGATCAAGAGCAGTGATAACGAACTCTATCTGTGACGGATCGTAAAGGCAGTGTCGTCGAAGGAGCGAGATGTTCTCCCTCTGAATGAACCGGTCCATTTCAGGCGGAATCGGGGCACGAACCGGGACCGGAAGGTTGTTGTCGTTGACTGCCTTCTGATCTGCTTGAAGCGACGAGGCTCTCTGATAGAACAACATGTAAGCGCTGTACGATTTATCATAAACCACGCTGCCGTCAAATGGCGGCCGGTAGTCGAGGCCTCCAAAGCAGGCATTCTCCAACTGCGCCGGATCCCACGAGGTGACAACATCATCATTGAACTCCACCCAGACGTCCGAGTTCTGGCTCCCAGGACGCTCTCGCACATATGAGTAGTAGTGGCCAGACTCAGCAGTGCCTGAATGCACAAGTACACCGACTAACTCGAAAATGTCCTCTTCAATATTCCCGGCGGGGTTACTCAGGTGCTCAATGGTATACGGCCGCATATCGATCTGCGTGGGAAACGCAAAGTGATCGTTGATCTTACTGCGTTGAAGTGTTCTCAAGTTGAAGTCAAACCGCTTCAAGTGGAAGATGAGATTGTCCGGTATGTCTTTGAGACATGCTCGCTTGACAGCATCGACGTGCCGATCACAAGTCGAGCACTTGTACTTGTTGTCACCTTCCATAATCTCGCCGTCGACATACGCCTGCAGACTCTCCTGGAGACAGGTCTTTCCCTTGATGTCGCATTGGATAGCAGAAAAGGGCTCCAATCGCTCCGAGATGTGTTCGCACTCTTTGGAGCGTACTTGTTGAACCAGTTGTCCGCCGTAGAAAGCACGGAACTCCCTTCTAGCGTCTGCCGTATTGAGCTGAGACTCCCAGCGGTCGAACAGCAGATTGTAAAACTCGTCGACGTCCATCTGATTGTGGATGTCGATTTGACTGTCTTCATATGTCTTAATCGCGGCGACGCAATCCTCAGGATCTACAGACCGCCGAAGACTCTCCTGCATGAAGGCGAAGAGTTTCTGGGTCTGAAATAGCAGAGACTGCGAGAATACATCTTGGACCCGAGCACTCAGCATGAATCTGCGAAATGACACATTCATGAAGAGCTGAGTGAAAAGCGAGTTCAAATAGCAGGTGTTGGACAGGTTCCTCATCCCCGCGTAGCCACAAGGCGCACGAATTGCCTTCGAGCGCTCGAACTGAGGCGAAAGATCATAAGCATAAGGCTCTCCTAGAGTAGATGTAAGCAAAGGCCGAACTCGCTTGGGGCGGAGCGACAAACCATCGTCGCCATAGTAGGGGACGAGGTCACCCAGATCATCCAAGAGATCCTGCATCTGATCAGGTGAGTCATCAACGAGCTTGAAGATGATATCAATCAACATCTGTCGAGAAGCGGTGCAAAGAATCGGCTTAGGCATCTCAATGTGATCCGCATTGTCAGACGCGAGGCGCGGATAGGTCTCGAAAGGAGGAAACAGAAGCTTCCAAAATATTCTCCTGGGGAGCTTAGGCTGGTTTATTGGGGCATCTGTGAAGATGACGATCCCGTGCATCAGTTGGATCAAGCCTCTCGCCACATGGTCCACGACATCAGGCCGGGTCATATCCTCGTAAGTCGTATACGCGAGTAAGCGAGTGCTCAGGAACGAAAAAATGTCATCTGGTTGCAGTGCCTCAGATTTAGTGACGACTAGCTGCTTCAGGATCGCGAAGCATGTCTCGAAGAGCTCAGAGGCACCAGGGGCGTGCTCCATTGCGGGTTCAATGAGCGTAGAAACCATAGGCCAGAAGAAAGTGGAGAATTCATCAGCCGTAATCATACCCAAATGATCAGTCGCGGTAGCCTTCTGGCGGATGATGCTCGCTGTGTGTTGCCGGATTGATGGTCTCGGGTCATGAAGCAGCGAGGTCTTGACCAAGTTTATCACGGCCTGATGGTTCTGGAAAGCGGCCCAGAAAACGACACTCCTTGAACAGCATTCAAAAATGCCTTGGAGGCAAAGACAAATGTGCTCTATTCGGTTGTCAGAGCTGCTTGACGGCGAGGGCGACACGCAGATGGTCACGAGGCGTTCCAACAACGGAGCATCGAAGAATTTAGAAGCGGACTCTGGCAATGATGGATCCTTGATAATGTCAACAAAGCACTGTACGAGAGCTGAACCGAGGGATATCCGTAATTCTGGACTGGAACACTGGCTGAGAACGTCCTCGTCGGTGATGGCTGCCACTATGAGTGACATCCCACGGCTCAGCGCTGCAGAATACTCTCCACGCTCCCCTCCTGGTCGAACAATCTTCCAGTCAGTGGCCATCTGAGTACTCAACTTCTGTTCTCGCCGTGAATAAAGATACTGCCGAAGCGCATATACAGCATATAACGACTTGAAAGGCTCGCAGATGGGGAAAAGCTCGGTGTAAGGTACATCGACTGTCTTTATTGCTTGAACGATGTTCTGCTCGGGTGGCAGCTTGACCAGAAAGGTGTAAATCTCCTTTGCAAGCTTTTCCTCCATGGTAAGGAAAGCCCACAGTTCCTCAAAATGCGCTAGAATCTCGTTCTCGAGCGGCGAGGCTCCAGGCCGGAGAGGTTTAGGTGAGGCAGGCGAATCCGGTTCACGCTTGACCAGCATCAAGCCGTTCTCAACCTGCAACTCCTCGAGGGTTCTGGAAACATCACTCTCTTGTGGCAGGAACTGTTGTCCACGAAAGTAGATCCGATAGTTGCTGAAACCTGTGGCTTCCCGCAAACTAGCTAGAAGGGACCCCATCGTATTTTGTCGTCCAATTTGTAGAGGTTCAACATCTGTTTCGGTATCCCAGTCGAAAGCCTGGTACTTCAGCTCAGCAGAGTCGCCTTCGATCTCCGCTGGCGACTCCAGGATCAAGGAGCTCAGGTCCGGTACTGTAAAATGAGTCTTTGCCTGATGGAGCTGATGAAGCTCCCGAAGGACAGCCAATGATCGAATAAACAGAAGCTCTTGTTCCTGCACCTGTTGCTCGGACGCGACGATCACCATGGGCTCCAGGTCATCGCCGCTGGCTGTGCCATCGCTGAACTCCCTCAACTTGATCGCTGAGGAAGACAACTGCCTCAAGCAGCGATCCGCTACAGCCAAGTGGACCTTCCGTGCTCGATATGGTGGAAATGATGTGATCGATCTACTTTCGACATAGACGTCGTTGACAAGGGTATGTATGGCTTGGTGCTCGATTGTGTGTGACGGAGCAGTCAAAACCATGCGCCACAGCTGCTCGATACCGGCTTGCCCGTTACCCTCATTATCGTCCAGCACAACGCTATTGACGTCGTTGACTAGTGGTAGAACGACCGCGCGGACGAATTCGAGTGCACCAGCGCAGAAGCATTCAGGTGGGAGCGTTGGAAGATAATCGGTGAAACAAGTCGAGATGAACGCATTCATAAACGCATTTGCGCCCTGTGGCCGTGTGAATCGATAGTTCAGGATTTGCCATCCAGTGTCTCTGTCCTCTCGGCATGCGGCACCGCTTCCAACGAGCAGGTTCCACAATTTGTGTCCCAGATCCGTGGTGATGGACGAGGTGTCACTGTAGACGATAACCATAATCATGTCCTTGCGGGGTGCATTATGTGCACCGCTAATGACAGCGGGGAAGCCAACTGCACGTCCCGCGGGGATTGCTGCCTCGATCTCGTCGATTAAGAGTCTGGCAAAGTCATGTTCCGAGGCCAGTAGCTGCATTTCCCTCTGTAGCGACCGCATCGTAAACATGTGCGACATCACAGCAAGACTGCCAAGTGAGGTCGCCGATTTGCTTCCAATATCCCGCAAGCACTCCAGGAAAATGCGACGGCGGCCATCCGCATCAGGACCACAAGTCAAGAGATCCTTAAAATGCTGGGTCGAGAACTCAAGCAGGTCTGGGTACGCCACGGGTGATCGGGAGCCGAAGACTGAAGACTGGCGGGCAAGACGCAAGCACAGCACGTACGGCGAAATGTCCAAGGCGGACCCATCCACTACTTTTTGCCTCAGAACACTGAGGATCTGCGAGCAGAATTCTCGGATAGTAGGAGTGAATGCTTCGATAGCCAACGTGTTCAGCTTCTGGCACAGGTAAATCAAGCTCTCATAGGGGTAGAGGTTCGTTATGCGACACGTCATCCTTATCAACGCCTCGGATACGCGGGGATCCTGTGTCGAGGTGATCGTTTGCCAAAGCAGGTCCGTGTGCTCATTGGTGTAAGTCTCAGAGACCAAGAGGAAGCCCACTATGTTGCTGCTCTCGACAGTTATCTCGGGGTGGCATGTTGGGCCAAGAATGTATCCCACAAGACCGGTACGCAACAGAAAGTCAGCAAGGTAGCTTAAAAAGGCGTTGGACTCGTCCGAATGACCGTTATACCGCCTCCAGAAACTGACCAAATCGTTACACATGGAGCTGGCAGCCATGACTCGCAACTGCATCTGACTCGACATGATCAGCCTGCTGTACATGGTAAACCGCCAGTGATATGCCATGGCTTCCGGGACACTGTGATTGGCAATCGGCAGGTGCGTCTTTCGGTGTTCTTGAATGATATCCGCCGGCACTATCCGCTCCGTTGCAAGACATGTCTGGTATATCTCGGTCAGGGCAACGATTTGGTAGGTGGCGCACTCTTGCGAAAGATAATTGACGTGTTTGTCAATCATGGTCGACATCGTGGCCGACATGGTTTCAAAATACTGATATGCCCGGGCGATGCTTCCCTTGCACTGCTCGACCTCTTGGATACTGTACCGGGCCCCATTCTTGATCACCTCTGAACTCTCACGTGTGAGATTGGCCATGAGGCAACTGATGTAGCCAAGACTCTCGCAGAGTTTGGGGAAACGGCTGATGAGCTCACTGAGCATCTGCCCAAACTTGGCCAGATAGGCCATCGACCCGCCCTGGTTCGAGTGGAAGGTCTGAAACACTGCCATAACCTCGGTCATCTCGTCACCGTAGCTGAAGTCTGCGTCAAGATTCTGAGCTTGAGCTTGTTGAAATTGAATCTCTTCCCTCCGCGAAAGAGTGCCGAGGGCATGTATGTAGAGTGGCGACACTAAGTCAGGGATGTGCGACTGGTCCATAGGCAACGTATGGCGTATCGTACGTATGTCAAAGCCGATGAAGAACGCTGTCAGCATGGCAAAGGAGCCGTAGAACTGGAATATCTCCCGCCGCAATGCTCGGTTCCGAGGGTAAGTGGGCTTATCTCTATGGAATGATAAGCATCGCCGCCAGGAATTCACGGGCAACAAGCACTTACCTGCGGACTAGCATGCAATTTACAAGCTCTGGGATGCTGTGCCAGAACTCGCGGTTATCTTGATAAGAGTCCCAAAGTGTGTAGTGGTCGGTGACCTTGGCAAATGTGATGTAGCTCTGAATCCAGTCGGACACATGTTTGGCAACGCTCTCGTCTAGACACGTAGAATGTTGAGTCAGCGGACGGCGACTGTTGTATGATAGGCTGGTGGACATACGAGAAGACATGAAGCTTGTCAGTCGAGAAACAGTCTCCGGGAGGGACTCAGCAGCATCGTGGAACGGAAATTCGTTGGTAGGATCCTGCGCACCATGCAGGAGAGTGACTTGCGGCTGGGCAGATTCATATTCAGGATCGTCGTCCTGGTCGATCGTTACGATCTCGACGGGTGGGCTGCTCGTTTCTGAACCAGACGATGCAAGATGCCGTTCCGGCGTATCAGCGTTGGCCATATTTACCTCCGTCTCCTCCACACTGATCTTCACGTCGTCGTCCAGCAGCATATCCGCAGTCGAGTCGTGCTCCAGCTCTTTTTCCGACACTGGTGGGGAGGACGGTATTGTTTCTAGAGGTCGTGAGGGAGTGCGTACATTAATTGTCACTCGACTCGATCTGGGAGTAGGCTGGACCGCTGCGGACTTGCGGTCTGGAGTCTGCGGGGTGACAGGATCGGTGTCGTCCTTCATGGTAGTGGAGTCCGTTCCCAAACTCAGGTCGTCGCTAGTAGGCTGCTCGCCTTGAGAGGACGTGACGCTGTCCACGGACCTGCTCCGAGAGGCCCCGGAGAGCGAGGTGCGTCGGCGCTTTCGGGAGGAGATGTCGCCGTCGTCGAAGGGATTCGGGCGGGTCGAGCAAGGCTCAGAAGAGACAGCACGTTCTCTCGACTCGACGCTGTTAGCAGCTTGTGGGTCCATCTGGTTGGTACAAATCGAAAAGACGGAGATGATACTGTAGCTCTGGGGATAGAGCTACCTTCGCTCGAGTGAGCTCGGCGGCAGCTGTGAAAACTCCTAGGATTTAGCATTTGCGTATTCGTGTCATATGCGAGAGTCAAAAGGACTTGTGATGAGGAAGGAAACGTAAGTGCACAATGGGAAAAGTCAGGATGGAAGGAAGCCAAGGCAGCCAGCCCCGAGAAGCTTGTCCTGGATAACAGGCAAGCCTCACATTCATCCGCTAAGGTACTGTAGGGATGCGAAGCAACCGAGGCAGTGAAGGACCAGACAAGTGATACAGTGCAAGCAGGATGAGAGACAGACACTCCCGAAGATGCTAGAATTGCAATAAGGTAGGTTGATAGCTCGGTGTTCGGGTGTGGCTGCGTCTTGAAGTGGGGGAGTTTGTCTGTTTGCGAGTGCATGCTTGTGGCTTTTTGAAGTTGGGAGAGTACATGAAGGTAAGGTAAGGTAGCTTCCGTCTTCCGTCTTGCGTCTTAGTAGCAACGTCAGAAGAAGACCGAGCATGGAATATATGAACCTAACGGGTAGCATCAGGCAGCGTTATGGTTTTGAGAAACGCAGGCATATCATGAATCAAGCAAGGACGTACATGGATTCAGCGGCCTGATCCCGGAGACAAGCAAACGAGCTTCATACTAGGACAGATATTCCGACCATGCTTCTGGAGGAATCCGGCATACAGTGTGTAGAGGAAATGAAAGGTAAGGTAAAGGTGTCCCAGAGGTAAGAAGAGCAGAAAGAAAAAGGTACATGGGTGAAGCCAAGCTGTTGATGAAGCAGGAGTGGAGGGGTGAAAAGCACGTACCTTTGACGCGAGGCTGCCGAGACAGGTAGGGGACCTTGTCTGGGGCTCAGCCTGTGAGATGGTGCCTGTGTCGACTGTGGAGTGACGACGATGCCGATCTCCACGCGGTATTGGAAGAGTACAAGTGAAACTCATTCGGTCGTCGGTCAACAAGGGCAGCGATGATGGATAGAAGGAGATCCCTCCCCTGTTGGCTGAGGTTTACACCAAACTTAGAAAGCCAAGTAAGCTCGTCGACGGAGGCTCTTGACTTCAATCGAGACTGTTGAAATAAAAAGTGATCAGTGGATTACCAGGTCGCGGGATGGATGGGCAAGGATGGGGTTCTGTCTCGAAAGCGGAGCTGTTGATGGAAGCTTTGTGCAGCTGCTGCCTCGCATTCACCTCCTCTAGCGAAAAACTTAAACGGGTCCGGGACAAGCTTAGGCCCCACGGCGGGGTAGAGGGGTGAAGTACATGAGCAGAGGGTGTCAGTTAATTACCACATATGTCGCCAATCTTGACTTCAATTTCATTGTTCATACATGGGCAGTGATCAGAAGTGATTGTTTCCGCTCGAGTATTCAGAATGCAGAGCCAAGGGCGAGATGATTACTAGCAGTGTCTCGAGCAGCCAGTTGTTCGCATGAATTATCTTCAGGGACACAACATAGATTCCGCTTTATCGGGCCATAGAACACACAACACTCAAACCTGGACTTTCCCTTATTGTCCCCTTGATGTCCAGATTGATCTTTGTGTAAATACAACTATCTGTGACAAATACTTTCTCATTCAACCTCTTATGTTCCTTAACATTCGGTGCCTTACTGTGTATGTCCTTTCCTCGACTCTACAGATGCGATCTGTAGTCTGTTAGTTACACGCCGGGGAGTGTGTAGATAGCGCGATAAAGAACTTCTACTTCTTATCAACGCGTCGCCTCGACCGCGAAGCCCGCGAAGTGTCTCCTGTCATGCTGTGAGTAAGAATAATTGTCGCGAAAAACAAGCAGTAAATGTAGACAGAGCAACTTTGAAGCTACATTAACACAGACTCAGCAAGGAATCATTTAAAGCACTTGATCACTTCTCTCACATCATACCGCCATCGGCGTGTGCATATGATTTGCAAACGGGAAATCAACAATCCCGGTGCTATTCACGTCATAAAGCGGCTTCAGCCTTTTGGGGTGGCTCCCGTCCATTAAGTGGCCCACTTGAACCTAGCCCTGGCTGCCTACTACCTTTAGTCTAGTCAAGGGAGGAAGCTTGTGCCAAGACAAATTGGAGAAATTACCAACGGCCTTTGTTCAGGACTTTTTTTTTTGGCATGTGGACCATATGTTTCAAGGAAAGGTAACTGCAATGCATAGCTCTTTTTACAGCGAGCTAACGGTAGCATCTCTGTAGTGACCTGAAGTACAAGAAAGGCAGATATCGAGTCGTGGGCCGCTCATACATTGGACCATCTGGACACTACAGCTTGCAAACTTGTTGGCCGCTTCTTGGAAATCGAGACAAAGTCCCTGTTAGTACGGCAACTGTACCCAGCTTCTTAT
This sequence comes from Coniochaeta sp. PMI_546, assembly GCA_021432605.1. NCBI lineage: Eukaryota > Fungi > Ascomycota > Sordariomycetes > Coniochaetales > Coniochaetaceae > Coniochaeta > Coniochaeta sp. PMI_546. The sequence continues at coordinate 2,726,529 of MU271145.1, read as the reverse complement.
GGATCGCAAAAGAACCATCCATCAACTGGATACGCCATATTCCGCCGTTCAATGGTAAGATTCAATCTTGTTTTCACGCATGCGTGGTAACATGTTCACCACTGACCATGTTCTGTATTTGCACAGGCCTCAAGTCAGTCACGAAAACCAAGAGACAATCTTAGAACTCCTCTGCAGGTAAGAAACATCAGCACTATCAGATCAGAGCTCCTCACGCTCTATTCTTTGCAGCCTGGTCCCTGTTATCGCTGTGTCAGAAGGGATCTTGCATCTGCCGTTTGTCTGACAACTTTGCCAGCGGATGACAGTCTTTGACTTGTCCATGTCCTTGGCTAACATATTCCCATAGTCTGCTATCTCCAATTGGCCACCATCGCCAGTCTTTCATATCTCCCTCGAAAGGAAAGAGGGCTAAGAGACGAAAGCCCAAAGGCGCAGAGACTGATCCAGCTGCCGCTCCCGTTCCTCCTTCTCCAGAACTGACCAAGTACGTAGACCTAGGTCTAGCCAGCATATCCAGGTCCTTGGAGAAGATATCTGCAGAGTCTGGACGAGACAATCCTGCTGCTTCTGAGACCGCCGGCCGAGAGAGGAGTCCGGAAGAGTCCCGCCATGGACATTATGCCGTCGTATTTGTCGCTCGTTCCGGACAGCCTTCAGCCTTTCATTCACACTTTCCACAGATGGTCGCTGTCGCCTCGAGGTCTGTCTCAAGCAGGCAACCTATCAGACTGGTAGGCTTCTCGGCAGCTTGCGAAGAGCGGCTGAGTTCCTCGCTTGGTATACCGCGGGTATCGAGCATAGGTCTGCGGGAAGGTGCACCACAGGCGAAGGCACTTGTTGACTTTGTGAGGGAACATGTGCCGCCGGTAGATATCTCTTGGTTCGAGGAGGTTAAGAGCGGCCAGTTTCTCGAAACGAAAATCAATGCCATTGAGGTGCCTGTCGGCACAAAGAAGCAAAAGACATGATGGCAGGAAGGCATAGAAATGGAGAGAGTACCCGACTACCTTGGACCCCTTATCCCCGCTTAGGTGTGCTGTACAATGTTGTTTGTTCATTCTGGGTTTGTAGTATTGTCCAAGCAACAAGCGGAAGCCATTTCGAGAATGTTTAATATCCCGCTTGATGATCCAGCAGGATTCTCTGCGCTTTGTTCTTTGCGGGCCGGCACCTTGATGCTTGTCAGAAGTCTTTCAGACGGCCCGTTTAATACACCACTCCCGCATCTTCGGATGCACTTGTCTAGCTCTTACATGCCTAAGGTAATCGGGGTCTTGGACTGCTGCCAGTTGGTATGTCTATTCTTGGAAGAGTTTAGTTACCATAGTGCTCGTCGGTCACGTTGCTCAAGTCTTGCTGTCGACGGTACCTTCCTTAGCACTGCAATGCCTACTTGACTCTCCATTTTTCAAGGGTGAAGATAGGTAGCACAGGTAGGGACCCTTCGTCTTGAACGAATATTTCCATTTCGATTCTCACAAAATGGAAATGGCGAGCATCCCCTTGGTTGTGCCTTCCTGAACGAATTACAGGTCTGCAGTGCGCTCCTTCCTCCTTGCCAGTTCCACGTCAGCCCTCTGCTCAACTGGAAACCTGCCACCTCATATACTGCCAGGGGGAGATAAAACATCCTGCATCTTGAATTTCTTCTCTTCGTAATCCAGAAGAGAAAGAATTCTGTTTCACCCACCACCCAACCTACCACGATCCTTCATCACGTCACCCGTCCTTTCATCTTTCGTGCCGCACTGTTTCTTGATCCCACAGTCGATATGACGCCAGTGAATCCAGAAGATGCTCGGGCTGAGCAACTTCGCCTCGCGAAAGAACTTCAACGAGACTTCCAGAAGTCAGGAACTTTTAAGGCTAACCCTTCTGGCCAAGGTTGTTCATCCTCTCGATCGTCTAGGCCCAGCCAGACAACCCACCATCCTCCTCCTCAGGCACCTCATTATCAGCTTCGTAACCAGTCAGTCAGTCAACCTCGCAACCAAAACCCGGGTAAGTGTCGCTCATACTCTTCCTCACTTCCCAAAATTCCCTGGCGGGCTGAAGCAATCCTGATCAGCAAGCAGGTAACGCAGTTCCAAGCACCAGGCAAGCCTTCACTCGCGATACTAGAAAGCGCAAGATGGACACCCAGCCTGCGGAGTTCTTTGCCGACCGGCCCAGCACCGGCCAAGACCGCGGCCGCCAGGTACACTACTACCAGGGCCAGGATCGTGCGACCAATCCTGGCACAACCCACGCATCCACGCCTCCGAACCCAGCTATGACTAGCGCTACGAAGACGCACCTCGCGCCTTCCGTGACGGTGGATGTCACCAATCGAACTCCCAGCAACGTGCCTTCAGGCTTCTCAATGATCAGCCAGTCGGTCCCAGAGCAGCAGGCCACGCAGAAAAGCCAGCCTCTCCAGTCGACCAGTCTCTCGAATGCTGGGATGGGACAGGCTAATGCAGCTCCTGTCAATACACCCGTATCTCTGCCACTCCAGGTCGAGATCCCGCGCGGTCCCGTCGTCTGGCTCTATCAGGACAACAATGAGCAGCCGCAGCCTCTAGCCAGAGACGAGAACATGATGGATATGGACATGCCGGATGTCAGCGCCGCCGGAGCTCTTTCCGAGCGACCCTACAATCCGATCAACACCTGCACCTGCACTCGAACGTCGCCTGCTAATGGCAGTACTCGTGGTCTGGGCGCGTCTCGTTGGGCTGTGGGTGGGATAAAGGTTGACGATAACTGTCCGGAGCATGGAAACCGGGCTTCTCCATTCTGGGGAAACAACAATATTGACTCTAGTGCCACTCAAGCTGCAGTGGAGAACCTGCCAGAACCTCGGGTGTGGTACTATCAATAAATTGAATTCCGGAGAAGCCATGTCGTTGCTTGACGTTCTCTGGGTATGGGCAGGTGGCTCTATACCCTGGACAGAATTGGGTGCTGTCTGCCAAGGAGGTCATATGGCAATGGTGACATTTGTCGTCGCGGCAATCACTTCGCTGAATGGGGAACAAGGGAAATACGGGAAATGCGAGCAATCAGTGATTAATCAAGGAGAGGATTTGCGCTATTTTACGGGCCTATCCGACGTCGCCAGTCTAATGTCTCGTTGCTGAAGCTACTGGTCGTTGACACGGATGGCAATGTGCTTGAGCAGGAGTTCATGAGGGTTCGGAAGGATCAAGTCTCGGAGCATTTCATGAGTTTTGCAGGGACGTAGCTAGGCACCAGGCAAACAGCCAGGGGTAAGGAGGCAGTTCTAAGCATGGCATCATCACGCAGTGTGAAGAAACACACAACTTGGTACAATGAGAAATTTGCTGATTATCATATTCCGGGTTTATTCTCTTTCTTCTGTGGCGATCTAGGCTTCAATGCATCTGGTAATATTCCTGTGACACCATTGATTGTGCACTCATTCGAAGTCTGGCCCTGAATCATGGCCAAGGAGATATTCTGTTCACACAGGACAGGAGACATACGTTGAAAAGGTATTCATCCAGTCGGAGGAAGCTGCTTGAAGAACGAGTGATGGACCGGCTTCATCCGTCTTCACCCGTCTTGATTCCAAACTCACAGCTGACAAACAGGAAAGAGGACGAATATACCCTACAAGTATTCTCGACTTCACTTCAGCTTGCCCTTTATATGAGTAATTTTCACAAAAGCCTCCGCATATAGGGCGAATGTCTCCATATTCTGCCCTGTTTCCCTCCGCCTGAATCGTTTCCGACTCATTATCGTGAAGGAACCGACCAATCACAGTGCTCGCTTTTTGTATGAGAGGCTGACGACTTCTTGACATCACCTGTACCGAGGGACCACATGTCCCATAATACAGTGCTTGCGACCGAGGGCGCCGAGGAGAGGTCAAGAGCTTAAATGATGGAGTTGTCGTCGCCCAAAACGATGGGTCCACCACCGCCCATTGCAGAAGACATTTCGAGATGACTTCGAAAGCAAAAGCGTCATCATTATGCCGGTCCATCATATCCACGCCGGGGCTGCGGCGCAGAAGGCTGGCACAGCCTCTGCTGCTTGGGTTGAGACGTGGTTATAGCTCCATTTGTAAGTCCGCACCAACTTAAAGAGTGAAGACCATTACTCACAACCACGAGACACCCCGAAAAAAAAGGAACGCGTCGTGATTCTCGGCTCAGGCTGGGCAGGCTACGGCCTAGCGCGCACCTTGTCAAAGGACAAATACGACCCCATCGTCATCTCCCCTCGCTCATATTTTGTCTTTACCCCTCTCCTGGCGAGTACAGCAGTCGGCACCCTCGAGTTCCGAGCAGTCCTAGAGCCTGTCCGCCGCGCGGGTGTAGGCTTCTATCATGGCTGGGCCGACGACGTCGACTTCAAGCGTAAGGTTGTCAGGGTCGAAGCCAACGCTACAGATGACATGGTCGGCCGGACAGTGGTACCACCGCCCCCTCCGACGAAAGGTCCGGTCCATGCTAGTGAGGAGGCCCCTCCGCGACTCAAGGGCGAGACCTTCGATGTGCCTTACGACAAGCTCGTTGTCGCAGTCGGGGCGTATAGCCAGACCTTTGGTATCCAGGGCGTGAGGGAACACGCACACTTCCTCCGTGACGTGGGTGATGCGCGACGCATCAGGTTGCGCGTTTTGTCGCTGTTCGAGCAGTGCTCCTACCCATCGCGTTCGGAGTCGGAGACCAAAGAGTCTGGCGACGCGTCGGCTCCGCCATGCACGGCCACGCTCCTCACAGACTCGGACAAGCGCGCCCTGCTGCACTTCGCTATCGTCGGCGGCGGTCCAACTGGTATCGAGTATGCGGCTGAGCTACACGATCTCATCTATGAAGACTTGCGGAAGCTCTACCCGGAGCTGATGAAGTTTGTGCAGATCACTGTGTATGATGTTGCACCCAAGGTGCTGCCCATGTTCGATCAGGCGCTGGCGGATTATGCTATGAAGGTTTTCAATAGGAATGGCATTGCCGTAAAGACCCAGCATCACCTCGAGCGAATTAGACTGGCGGACGGGTATCTCGGTACCGGTCAAGGTGGGCTGAAGATCAAGATCAAGGAGTACGGCGACGAGGAGGTCAGCGCCGGGCTGGTGGTGTGGAGCACGGGGCTGATGCAGAACCCGCTGGTCAGGAAGCTGGAGGCCAAAGCCGTGCCCAGCAGTGAAGCCGCCCCAGAGACAATCCATCATCTGCTCCGAGATAAACGCACAGGCGGTATCATGGTGGACCCGTACCTCCGAGCTCGAACCACGACATCTTCTGAAGCAGTGAGCGAGGACGACAAAGGCACTTCGGTTCTACCTGATGTCTATGTGATTGGTGACTGCGCCGTAATTCAGAATGACGCCACGCTACCCAAGACGGCACAGGTGGCCTCGCAGCAGGCGGCGCATCTCGCGCGCCAGCTGAATAAGGGCGAGGTGGACGGGCAGCCTTTCCACTTCCGCAACTGGGGCACGCTAACATATCTTGGCGGGTGGAAGGCAATACACCAGAGCGGAGCGGACCAGTTGCGCGGGTGGTTGGCTTGGGTGCTGTGGAGGGGTGCGTATCTCACGCGGAGTATGAGTTGGCGGAATAAGTTACTGGTGCCGGTGTATTGGTTTACTACCTGGGTATTTGGGAGGGGGATCTCAAGATTTTAGACGGGGTTTGTATACAGGTATGTTTGTGGTAGCCAAAGTTGTGTCAATACAAGATGAGGCAGATCAGGTGTTCCAATTCTGGTGAACGGCCTCTCTGTTACATTGCAATGCTTGCTGTTGCGGCACCTGAAGTCGATTAGGGATTGAAAATTTCATCCTCGGTTCGATGGTGTAGTTGGTTATCACGTCAGTCTAACACACTGAAGGTCTCCGGTTCAAGCCCGGGTCGAATCATTTTCTTTTGCTCAATTTAGCTCATCAATGTAGCTGAACGTTACGATCTCTTCTACATATACGCTGACAGAGGGAAGACCATCATACAGAGTACCTAGACTCTAAGGGTATGTAAATTTTGCCGGTGTGAAGGCTTAGCTGGAACCATGTGCACAGGGTGTAGTACCTACGCCTACCTTAGCTCGTCGCGAGGCCAAAATTTCGTCGCAATGTTGCACAAATTTATCTACGTCAGAACTCGCACAACTTGAGGAGAGGAGTGACTAAAATGCCGAACATTTGTAGACCATGATAAATCCTGGTTTGGCTCGCAGACTGGAACTTATCGAAAAAGAAGGAGCTAAATCACAAAACAAACTTACCGAAGTGCAGGTTTCACAAGCACGGCAAGCAGCAGGGGAGGGGCCAACAAGAGGGGGCTGAAATAATTCAGGTCCTTTGCCCCTCACTAACGGGCACCGTTGACCTGACAACCCAAATGTCAGGCGCATTCCAGTGTTTACCGTGGAGGAGCCAATGAAGACACGGCACACCGAAACCATTAAACAAGCAACAGTCGACCAAACCACCCTCCATCAGCGCTTACCGTCCCAATCCTCCACCAGTTTCGGATCAACACATAACTTACATACCATACCAACAGAGTGGCGGATTCTACGTTGATATCAACAGTGATATAGCTGATATCATTTCCGCGGTTGTCGACACTGTCGTGGCATTCCACCCTTTTGTTGATTCAAAGCATTCTTCGCACATTCTTGCGGCGCCTTTCCTTCTTGCGCATTGTCGCGCGAGCATGACATTGCTCTAGCCGATATTCAGATTCTTGATTCTCTCCTTGACTGAACATTCTTGACATTCCACACCGATGGACACCGCAGACTCGGTATGTATATCTTCCCATATTTACATCCGCAAGTGTCCGTCGTCGCGTTCACGTAAGGCTGACAATGAGACATGTCATAGGTCCATCCACTGCGACTGTCCAAGGAGACACCTACGGCGTCACCAACAAAGATGGCAAACCCTATCCCGCGTCCGCTGTCGGAGCTGTCACCGATGGAAAAGCGCCGCAACTCTCCCAGCTGGAACCAGCCTTCCAGGGTAAGACATACCCACTACCGTACTACTCTTCATACTTGAAGAGCTGTCGTCGCTGACAAACACATAACAGAAAATGAACCTAAATACTGATTCATCACCATTCCAGTCCTCGCCGCTGGATGGCACAACATCACCTCGCGAGTTCTGGCAGAACCGTAGCTTCAACTCCGAGAACATACCACTGAGTGGCCGCTCTGGATCACCATCACCCACACGTCGGTCATCTATCGAGCGTCTGCAAAAGGCCTCTCGCGTCAAGAACAGCAACATCCTCGCCCTCGAGCAGAAGCAGGAATACGACCCGACCAGGGTACCTCAGATCGAACGGCCCCTTAGTAAGGTCCAGGGCAATGCCTTTGGTGGTACCGGCATTCAGGGCCTGCGAGCGAGCCGCAAAGACGGTCTCGGTCACCACAGGAACGATAGCAAGAGCCATCTTCCTCTATTCGCAGACGCACCTCTTCTTCCCAAGCCTACCGATTCGGTCAACAGCCCACCCATGACGTTCAGCAAGGCGCAGCCGTCCCCTACCAAGTCCGCGCTCTCTCCAACTCGCTTCAAGAGTAGCTTCGACCAAGAGTCAGGAGATAACTCGGGTGAGGAGACGGAGCTGCCGGAGGGTAGATATCAGCACAAGCACGCCAAGAGTGTGACCTTCGACACCGCACCGCCTGAGGTGAACGAGTATGAGATGGCAACGCCAGATCTGTCTTCGGTCGGGTCCAACTCTCGCGAAGGCAGCTACGAGTCAGAAGAGGATGAGGACTTTGAAGACGAGCACTACTACGGTCACGATCATGACACCCACGAGGACAGCTTCGACGCCTCCCTGGAGGATACAGACAAGACACCGGTCGTCGGCCCTGAGGATGGTGACTGGCGACAGGGAATCCAAGAAGAATATGATCAAAGCCCGATGCCAGAGGACATGCCGGCACCGAGCAGGCCACAGCACAAGCGCACCGACTCGACCAATTCCAACGGCGACCACCGACCTCTGCCTCCTTTGCCTGGAATGGAGCTGAAGAGGAGCAACTCGACGGCTTCAAATGGTCTCTCGGCCACTGCCGAGCGCATGCTCGGCACCAACAGAAATCTACCAACGCCGCCACCGGCTTCAGCTACCAAGTCCGAGATACAGAACATTGGCAACGGGAAGATGACTCTGGAGGAGCGGCTCAAGCTGATGATGCTCTCTGACGACGGTAAGACCGCCGCCGAGCAGCAGCGTGAGCGACGTATGAGGCGTGCTGGTGCCCGAGAACGTCACGGCAGCCAGACTCCCGAGCGCGAATTCCAATCGCCGGTCCAGTCTCCTGGTAAGACTGACGAGGAAGACTACGCAGATGAGGCAGAGGATACGATTGGTGACATTTCTGGGCTCGAGGAGTATCAGCTGCCGCCTCGCATTTCCAGGGAGTCAATATTGCGTCGCGTCAACGGCAACAAGTCTCTTGAGCGGGAGTCGGACTACAACTTCTCATCTCCTGCACCTAGCTCTTCTCCTGAGCGACGTCCGGCCTATGACATTGACCCTGATGTTCCTCTTCCCAGTTGCGAGGATAGCATCCTTGAAGATGATGAAGAGGGGAGCGTCATCATCAACCGTGATGCCGCCGCTTTTGAGGTTGATGACATTCCAGATATCTACGAGCGATCTGTGTCTGTGCTGTCGGAAGACCAAGATCGCCGTGGAAACGAGCAGAATGATGACCTCGAGAGCCACTACTCTGACGAGGAGTCTCTCAAAGCCAAGGCTGGTAAGACAGAAGAGGAGGGAACCAGTACTCCTCGCGCGGCTACTCCCACCGAAGAGCCGTCAAAGCCTGCTACCGAGGGACTGCACATCATGCAAGGCACGACTGATGACTTCAGGGCGAGCTTCAACTCTTTCATGTCGACAGAAGCCCAGGAGGGAGGAGCCGTCACCGAGCCTCAGTCCCAGATAGCGGAGACCCCAACTCACACTCAGCGACCACAAACACCACCCCTCACCAAGCCAGAGTACGACGGATCTGGATGGGGCGACTTAGAAGATGAGTACGGTGAAGAGCCGGGCACACCAGACTCCGTCATCCACAACCCGATGCCGGACTTCGACTCCGAGGATGAGGCGCGTGACTCGCCTGCCATCCCTGAAAAAGTCGCAACAATCAAGTCCGCGTCCGGTTCCAAGCTCAAGACACGCCCCTCGGCCACTCCATCAGACCTCATGGCCATGCGCGAGCAGCGACGCATAGTCAGCCGTGAGGTCCCCATCCCTGCGATCCCCGAGCGCCATCGCAACCGCCTCTCACAAAACATGGAGGGCCAGGACCCCTTCTCGGAGAGCGACGACTTCCTCGAGCGCCACCCGAGCTTCAAGAAGCGCAGTCTGACACTAGATCTCGACCTCGGCCTAAGTCTCGACAAGGACTTTGACCGGGTTATCGAGGCGCAAAAGGTGGCTTTTCAACAACTTGTTCTCCCCGCCCCGTCTTCTTCTTCTCCAAGTGCGACTGTTGCTAGGCAAGCGTCTAGACAAATCGATAGAGCGACAACTTCTTCTTCTGCAGCTACTACTACAACAGATATATCACACAATGCTAACATCACCTCCCGTAAACAGCGCGGTTACCTCATGCGCCAGAACACGAAGCTCGTCGCAGCGAGCGACAAGGACACAGACGAGCTGCGCGGGTACCGATCGGCTGGGAATTCGCCCGTTAAGACAACAAGGCCGCAGAGCTGGACTGTCGAGCCATGGAACGGCAACACACGGCAGAGGAGCGTGCGCAAGAGAACCGCTGTCGCCGGCACTGGTCCAGTACCACCGCTCCCAGGGCAGGAGAGTAACGCTGTCGCGCCCGCCCCTGGGCTGAAACCGCTGAGCGAGGAGGATCTCAATGCCGAGATGGCCGGTCCTGACAGTGGTGAGAGGGGTAGGCTATTTGTCAAGGTCATGGGTGTCAAGGATCTTGATCTACCTCTTCCTAGAAGTAAGCGCTCTCTTCACCCTCTTCAGCCCAACAATGTTGACTAACTCTGCCAGACGAACGCACATGGTTCTCCCTTACCCTCGACAACGGCGTGCACTGCGTCACAACCGCCTGGCTGGAACTTGCCCGCAACGCGCCCATAGGCCAGGAATTCGAGCTCGTCGTCCCCAACGACCTCGAGTTTCAGCTCACTCTCAACGTCAAGCTTGAGAAGCCCGCCATGGTAGCTCGCAAGGCAATTCCCATGTCGCCTACCAAGGCAGCCAAACCAAAGTCCGTATCCACCTTCAGCCGCGTCTTTGCGTCTCCCAAGAAGCGCAAGGAGATGGAAGCCCGCCAGCGCGAGGAAGAAGAGCGTCTCCAGCGCGAGGCGCAGGCTGCCGCTGCCTTGCAACAGAGACAGGCGCAAGCCAACGCTAAGCCGACCGCCTGGGACCTGCTGAGTCCGCTGGTCGCCGAAGATGGCAGTTTCGCGCGCGCGTACGTGTCGCTCAAGGAGCACGAGTCGCGCTGCTTTGGCAGGCCGTACCTGGTCGAGGTGGCCACGTTCAACGAGTGGGCTGCCGAAGAGGCGAGCTTCGCGTCGAGCGTCAAGAGCAAGAGAGGCAACAACGGTGTTGTACGCCGGGCGCCTTACAAGATCGGCAAGCTGGAGCTGCAGCTGCTTTTCGTGCCGCGGCCGAAGGGTGCGAGTGATGACGATATGCCTAAGAGCATGAACAGCTGCATCCGCGAGATGAAGGCTGCAGAGGAGAGGCTGGCGAGGTGCTGGGAGGGACCTTTGAGTCAGCAGGGCGGCGACTGTCCTGTGAGTTCTTCTCCTACTGGAATGAGAGATTGATGGAGGAGTGATGCTAACTTTAAAATAGTACTGGCGCCGCCGCTACTTCAAGCTAGTCGGCACCAAGCTGACGGCCTACCACGAGGCCACGCGCCAGCCGCGCGCGACGATCAACCTCGCAAATGCGAAGCGTCTGATCGACGACCGTCGGACTCTCACCGAAAAAGAGACCACCGGCCGTGGAGGCAAGCGGCGACGGTCTGCCTTTGCGGAAGAGGAAGAGGGCTACATGTTTGTCGAGGAGGGCTTCCGGATCCGGTTCAACAACGGCGAAGTCATTGACTTCTATGCGGACAGCACAGAGCAGAAAGACGGCTGGATGCAGGCTCTGGGTGAAGTCATTGGACGAGACTCTCTCGGCGGAGAGGAGGACGTCGGTGATACGAAGGCCAAGGGCAAGTGGTGCGAGCTTGTGCTTAAGCGGGAGGAGGCGCTCAAGAAGAGGGCTGAGGGCAGGAGGGTGCATAGCCGGACTAAGAGTATGTATGTCTGAGCTGGCTTACTCGACGTTTCGTACCTTGGGGCTGGGGCTTGATGACGGATGCCGCGGTGATATGGCGTCCGGTGTGGACAACATGAGGCATGAACATGAGCGGACGCGAAAAACGATCGACGTGTTGGCCATGAGGATGTTGTATTCGATTGTTCGTTTGTTCTGTTCGCACTACTTGGTTCTTTGGCTTCGGTTCCTGCGAGCTGGATTAATAGTGCCTGGTCTGTTGGAGTAAGGCACAACTTCTCTTCTTCAGCATGACTTCGCTTGGCTGGATGATGAGCCAGGAGAGAGACACTAGGGGGTGATGGGGACAATTTCTCCATGGTGACGTGTTCTGAGCTGGCGTTATGTTGTTTAACCGGTGTATCATGACCATGAACTCTATATATTGTTTTGCGCTTGGGAGTGTGATGCTGCGATCTGCCACCGTGATGCTCTCTTTCTATTTGGTGAACACTTGTGGTCATATATTAGACTTTGCATTTACTCCTGCCTTCGATTCCACTCTACGCACTCCTCTAACTTCACTCCATTCCCGCCAAAGCAGTCCAAGGCGCTCCCTATGGTGAGATCCACCTTTCCACCACTCAACCTCTTGACAGTCTCTAAGTCGTCTAGGTTCCTCCCTCCGCCGGCATATGTCACGGGAATACTGCACCATTCGGCGAGTCTCTGCACCAGCTTCTCATCCACACCCCTCTGCAGGCCTTCATTGTCCGCCGCGTGGATGAGAAACTCGGAACAGTATGGCTCGAGCCTCAATATCGATTCTTTTGCAATACAATATCAGCTTCAGCGCATCTGGTGAGAGGTGCAAGGCGGACTTACCCTGGTTGACCTCCATGTCGGTAATGGTCTGCCACTTGTTCATGGCCACGAACCAGCTGTCCTCGCCTTTGCGGCGACAGCTCAGGTCTATGACCAGCTTGGACTTGTCGCCGTCAAGGGCCGCTAGGACGGCATCAAGACGCTCCTGGCTGAAACGTCCTTCTGGGAAAAGGTAGGATGTGATGATCACCTACTGCGGGGATTTTGTCGATCAGCTATTCCAGTCTCATGGACAAGGAGTCTGATGAATCACAGCGTCGGGAAATCTAACCTTTTCAGCCCCTGCCTCAATCCACTCCCTAGCGTTCGCATCCGTGATGCCGCCACCAACCTGAAGGCCACCCGGCCACGCAGCAAGTGCCTCCCTCGCAGCTTCTGTGTTTCCAGGCCCGAGCATTATGACGTGGGCTCCAGTGAGACCATTATCACGGTACAGCTTTGCAAAGTACGCGGCTCCGTGTGAAGAAACGAAATTGGTCTTGAGTTCCGATGTAGTGCTGTCTAGGGTGCCGCCCACGATCTGCTTGACCTGGCCTGCGTGTAGGTCTATACATGGCCTGAAGCGAGTCATATTTGTGGTTTGGTTTGGGTTTGGTTCATGAGGACCTGGGAACGGACTCGAGATGAATGCGCTCTGAATATGACTGGACTATCGCGTAGTGGGGCTTAATTCGGCACTAAAAAGTTGAATCAATGAACCACCTAAGGGACCTAAAATTTCCACCACGTCCCCCACGGTAACCATACAAGGCTGGCGAGGCTGTATTTCGTGACAGTAGGCTCTAGCACTGAAACAGGGTTTTCATCTACCGAGCCTGGCCCTGCCATACTAGACTGCAAGAGCTGAGTATATACCTGGGCTTCTCCATCACGCAACTGCAGCGCATTTACCAAGCTTTGCTGCGAGCCTGCTGCACAAGGCTGAACCCTGACTTTTCGCACCACCCACTTACAACATCACACATCGAGTCGCAATGTCCACGGTGCTAGGCAAACGAAAGGCACGAGCGACGGAAGAGAAGTCATCGGTGGACCTGGAAGATGCGCAGGAAATATTCAGGCGGCATTTCGAGGCACAATTCAAGCCCCTGGCCATCGCTCCAATCCGCCCGCCTCCTACTGTAGAAGCCGGGGACGATGAGGATCCTGGCTCTGAGGCCGAAGATTCGGAATGGGAAGGAATATCGGAGGATGAAAATGGTACGAATCAACAGGCTCTCCAGTCTAGGCAATAACCCGGCTAAACATTGCTACACAGACAACGGAGTAGAGGTAGTCGACCACGCAGCCTCCCAAAAACCAATATCCACCATGTCAAAAAGCGAACTCAAAAAATTTATGGTACGCCTCCCCCTCACCGTCTCAACCGTCACAAACCCAACTCTAATCTTGTGAGCCTAGTCCTCCCGCCCCCCAACCTCCGACACCTCCTCCCTCCCCACGACTGCCAACAAGTCCGCCCCAACAACCCAAGAAGAAGACGCCCCCTCCCTCCTGGCAAACGACCTCGCCCTGCAGCGGCTCCTCTCCGAATCCTCGCTCCTCTCCAAAGCCATGCCGAATCCCATGTTCTACCCCTCCAACAACTCGGGGCAGCCCACCGACCCGTCCGCCCGCCCCTTCGCGGCCGGCAAGCTGCGGTTGGCGACCACCGACCTACGGTTGCGCGCGCTGGGGAGCAAAGAGAGCTTGCTTACGCAGAAGAAGATGCCCATGGGGATGAGGCGGGGGATAAACGCTGCCGTCAAGGGGCGGGAGGAGAAGAGGAGGAGAGAGGCCAAGGAGAATGGCATTGTGCTCGAACGGGAGGAGAAGAGGGAGACGAAGAGGAAGAGAGGCGGGGGAGGGGGGGATGTGGACTTGCCTGCCGTTGGTAAGCTGAGGGGAGCGCAGTTGACGCTTAGTAAGAGGGATATTGCAAGTATACAGAATTCGGGAAGTCGTGGAAGTAGGGGAGGGAGAGGAGGCAGAGCAGGAGGAGGTGGTGGTGGTGGGAGAGGGGGAAAGAAGAGAAAGTAGGCAAGACGTTCATGTGGCGGGCGTTGTGATGCGTCGGTACGCGGAAACGGGCATGGCTGCTTACAAGCAGATAATTGTCCTCCATATCCTTTTTTTGTGACAATTGCAGCTGTCTTTCAGGCGATGTGACAGAACTTCAGGTCTTACTCAAGGAACCGTTATATTACACCTCTATTCCAGAAGGTGAAGGTGGTAGCTTGAATCCGTTCCTTGTAACACTCAACTTATACCATGGGACCGGCCGAGAACCCGACAGCTTCGCTCCTATCCGGAACACAACAAGCTCGTCGTTTCAAGGTTTCCACAGAATAGGCCTGTCCTCTTGAATCACGGTTCGAGCAGGGCACATGAACGAAAAGTAGCATGGTCTAAGTATGCCACAGGAGGCCTACTTACAAACTCCAAGTAGACAGTTTGTCGTCCAATCACATTGATAAACAAGCGGACCAGGAGGTACAGTGCTAAATGTGTATGATTTTGATACGGATCGATGTTTCTCTCGTCTTTTCGTTCTCCAACCCTAACCTCGTGAATCATCATCCGCTGGTATCTGGCCAATCCAAGGCCACAAAATGTGCTATATATACAATGCATCTGCTTGTCTTCTCCCTCTCCTTGGTGCCACTCCACATTCATGATAATGATATGCGACGCGAGAAAGGGCTTCGCGGGGGGAGGTGCCGGTCTGACCGTGGTCTATGACTTTTTTTTTTGTTGGGCATGCAAAGTTGTCCGGGCGTGAAGGCAACACTTTGCAGGTGCCAAAGACAGCATGACAGAAATGAAGAACAAGAGAATAAAAGAAAAAGGCTCGAGCAAGATCTATCCAAAGACTCACGAGAGATGCAGAAAACTCCCTAAATGAGGAGCAAGAAACAATTATCCAAAGGCATAACCCAAAAAGCGCTCGAACAATACCCCAAACCCAGAAGACACCAATGCCAGAAGAGTCGTAAAACAGCACAATCGTACAGGCAGGCCACAGCGTAACAGCGACAGACAGTTGAGTCAGATCATGCCTCCTGCGTTGATGGCTTGTGGCTGGCTGATCGTCATAGGCATGCTCAGCGTTTGGAGACTGTTGTAGCCTTGTGGGTTGCCCATGCTGACTTGTTGAATCATACTGTTGGACGGTGGCGTGTGGTGGCTGTTGGCGACCGAGTTCAAGGAAGACGTAATATATCCCGTCTCGGACGTTGGAGAGGCGTCGTCGAGAGAGCCCAGCTGGTCCTCGCCCGAGTATTCCTCCTCTTCTTCGGCCGAAAGGTTGAAACTACCCTCGACTCCATCGCCACGGTCGTGTGTCCGTTTGTGCCTGTAGAGGGGTATAAGATCAGTACATGTCGTAGGAAGGGCAGTTTTGACGTCTTGTGATGATGATGCTGCTGTGCTGCTGCTGTGTGGTGACTTGGCGGTGATTGCTCTTCTATCGCTGTTGACATACCACACGCACAACATGCTGCGTATCAAGTGACAAAAAAACAACAAAAGAAAGTTACAGTAAGGAAAGGTTGGGGCATACTGTGCTAGGTTGTCTGATCGGGAGAATGCCTTGCTACAATAAGGGCAGATGTAGGGTCTTTCTTGTGTATGTGTTCTCACGTGTCTGGAAGTTTTAGTCAGATACATGGCAGGCGGTTCACAGTTTACAAATGAAATGATTCTCCGGTCTTACCGCTTGAGGTGCTCTAACCGCTTGAAGAGCCGACCGCACGCCGGAATCGGGCACGAATGGGACTTCTGCGGATAGGGGTTGCCAAGTTCCATAACTGTGGCCGAGCGAGCCCTGCGGACTGCATTTGGCCCTGCTTGCATGACCTGTCGATGTTGCTCGTTCAGAGGGACCAGGTCGTCGGCCCCGTCGAATTGTGGCAAGCTCTGTTGATGGTGCAACGACATAGGGTTCAGAGCAGGGCTACCCTCGACCGTTGACAACGGCGTGCCGTGTCGGGACAAATCAAGAATCTCCTTGTGCTGTTGCATAGATAAGCCTGAGTTGCTGTAGGTCAGGCCTGGGGGGGAGTTGTCCGCAGACTCGTCACCCTCAGCAACAGGGCCGACAGACGCCGAAACCGACCGACGGAGATCTGAAGGCCGATGTGCCGCAGTAGCCGTTGCAATCGCTGCCGCGGTCGCCGACATGGAAGGTGGAATGGATGAACGCCGTCTTCTCTGCTTGTATGTCGGCGATCCTTCGATCACAGAGTAGACATTGTTGGCACCGTAGGCGCGCGAAAACGACGGGCCTGCCAGGTTTGAAGGCGGAAGCTGCATCATACCGTTAAGACCATTGACGCCATTCATATGATCCGGAATGGCAGTGTAGAGGCCTGTCTCCTCATTGGCGATATAGGCAGGCTCTGTACCCATGCCCAACGCTTGTTGAGGAGGCGTCAAAGGCTCGAACGAGAGCCCACGTTGACTGAAATCCTCGTACTGTGACGAAACGAACGAAGGCGCAGGCGAGTACTCCAAACCATAAGCTGGCATCGACGCATGGCGTTGATGTGTCTGAGCGATCGGGACACCATTGTGATTGTACTGTATCCGACCGAAATCAGGTTCCCTCTTGACCATCGGTTGCGCCATCTGTGGTGCCATCGTCATCGCTCCGTAAGGAACCATGGCGTCCATCCCGTCCCCTAAAGGGGGCATCGACTGTGGGATTATCTGCGGAGGTGGCATTGAGTCGATTGCCCTCATCACCGGAGAGGTGGACTGAGACTGAGAAAAAGAAACTGGTTGTGCGTTGAACGAAGAGGAATTGGCTTGCTGGGCCTTGGTGAGCTGCTCGTAGAGCGACTGCGAAGAGTCGTATTGGAAGGAGAGTGCGGGTTCGCTGACAGCCATCGTCGTTGCTTCCTGCCCCATCTTCTCTCTTTTGAGATCTCTCTCCAGCGCGTCGAGGAAGAGGCGATCATGTGGTACGCTGTACCAGTAGAAAACCTTTTGCTTCTTCTGCGTCCGGATGCAGTTGTTCTTGTAAAGGAAGTCCAAAAAGGGGCTTTTAGGCTCCTCAAGCGAGGCATCTGTCCCTGACTTCAGATTTCGCAGGTCGGAGAAGATACCCTCCTCGAACTTCTTCGAGTTCTTCACTGGTCGGCCGAAGGCCTGGAAACGGAACGATAGACATCGGACGATATCTGTTCCGGAAATATGGAATAGGTTATTCCATAGTACGCAGGAAACGTACTCGCCCGTCGGCAAAAGAAACCTCCTGATGTACTGGTCTGGCTGCCAGTCAACGGGCGCCGATATAAGAAAGTATTTCACTATTGTAGTCATGTTAATCAAAGTCAAATGAGTAATAGGAAGTCGGGCCCTAGAGCGGGTGCACTAACAATTATCAACTTGCTGCAGAGCTACCTGGGCATCATGTGGGAGTGCTTGCTGAGCTTCGGTGCTCAACATGAACGTCTCTGGTTTTTGAGGGGCTGCCATCGCTGCATTCTGCTGCGAGTACATCATGAAATGGTAGCCGGGATACTACGTGAAGGTACCAGTGTCCTGTCTGTCGTCCAGATTATTGGATACGGCAACAGGTCTGGCCTAGTTGTCGACGGTGGGCCGACAGATAATGCCGCCGGAAAAGGGCAATGTGCCAGACAGTACGGAGTTCAACTCGATTGAACTCGTGGTAAGCTGACGAGAAGGATGCTATCCAAACAAAGACGGAAAGGGAACAATAGTTGATCGCAATGCGATGGGTGGCGTCTTGCTTCAAGCTGGACGTGTTGTTTTAGGCGCAGCCTAGGTATGCAATGTTGTCGACACGAGACCAGCTCCTAAATTGAAAATTGCACGCGCCTAATCTTCACCGAAAGGTCCGGTGAGGCAATCAAGGTTGTTGAGATGCGGCGAACCTTAGTTGCTGGGTTAAGAAGCGTTGCGTAAGGAAGCTCCGCTGGTGGTCGGTCGAGGTCCGGAGAAGACGATGCCAAAAGAATGGAAGTGTTATTCCCAGACCAGAATGACGACGGCGAAATTCTAGTAGGGAATACTAGTATCGACGTGCCTTCGACCAAGGTAAACAACTAATTAGATGTCTGTGTTGTGAAACGAAACCGATCAAGACCGGTCCAAGTATTGGTGTTTTATCAAACGTGCAAAGAGGGCCGGTCCACGGTGTAGGCTGAGCTGTGTAGTGATCGTCGCTGCTTCTCCAGTAGACGCAGTGATGAACTAGTTACTCGAGTTGTTGTAGCCCCAAAGCCGCGCCGAAGGCTGAAAGCGAAAGATGCAAAAACTTATGTTTGATCGGAAGGAGGAGAGAATTGATGGAGTCCTCCTGCACAACACAAACAGGAGGAGGGAGTGGGTGAGGAAGGGAAAAAGAGGGGAGGACGAAAAAGAGTCTTGGGAAGAGAGATCTCGGAAGGGGACCGCGACGTGGGAAGGGGAGGGCAGGCCTGGGGGGTTTAATGAAATCTCGCGCTTGGGTGACAGGCCAGAATGGCTAGTACCTGAACTAGCGGCCAGGCCTAGTACACTTGCGAGAGCAGAAGCGATGGGTAGAGTGGGCGGATGCGGTCCACGCTGCAGTCGAGAGCGAATGTAGCGAACCAAACCGGGAGAAGGGCACCACGGAGACCACAGACCACCCGGCACAGGATTTTGGTGAGGGCAAGAGCGAGGTAACCTGAACAGACAGGGGTGAGCATGGTTTAAAAAAGAAGGGAAGGAGCGACATGATGGTGGGTGGGGAACCTACACGGCCAGGGATCGCAAGGTCAAAGTGACAGACCAGCAAGGAAAGTGGAGATCTGAAGAGCCCGCAGAGTGGAGTGTGGTTGGACGAGGTTCAAGCACCCAAGTCGGTCGCCAAGTGAGAAGTGAGAGGACGTCCAGTCAGGAAAGGCAGCGGTAACCGCGAATACCTGTGGGGTACTAGATACTTTCTTACTGACTTATTTGCCCGATGACAGCCCCAAGGCAGCCACCCTGTCTTCCATGCGCCGTATACATAACTGCTGTGCCTGAGTGAGACAGACGTTGGACTCTCGAATAGACTACCTAAGGTTCCCAAGACTGGAGAGCTTTTGTAGGCAATGGGAGACTTGACAGACATGTCTCTCGCGATGGGCATCGAAACATGCCCTCCCTTGTTGCTGGAGTGCGTGGAAGCACTGTTGCTTTGATCATCTGGTGTTGGTGTGTTCCTCCCTCCTCAACCTTTTTGCGGCCCTTACGTCCCTTCTGCATCATGGTTTATTGGGGGTGCATGTCAAGCCAGAACTCAGCAAAGGTAGGATATATTCGGTATTTGAGAAAGTGACCGTACATCTGTGAGCTGCCTCAGTGATACTAAGCAAGGCATCCAAACCATCCAGTAATTACACTTCCTGTGACGTACTGCTTGCGTATTAAATAGATGTACCGCAGTTGTAGGCTTTTGATATCTGACTTGTCCGTGATCGCTTCCTTGCATCTCTCGGTTTGTGTCGAAAGGTAATGCTAGACTTGCTGGTGTAGAACTGGACAGGAGGCACGGGAGCACTTTGGCTCACTGCCTGCCCGTCTCAATCAAAATGTTCATGGCCATCCGGGCAGGTGTGTTATAACTTTCTCTCTCAAAATGCTTCTGTCCTCAGAACTGCCCACGGCCAAGCGGCCCAGTGTGCTGTGGTAGCGCCTTGTGCAAGTGGTACCGCCAGCTGTGGAGAAACATGTCTCGGGCTTTGCAGATATACCCAAAGCATGGGATGGAAGCATTGCGAATGATCAGTGCAGTCGTTCTGAAGACTAAACTGTCATGGCCTTTCCAGCATTCACTGGACTGGCGATTGGGTGCTGCCAGTGGACCTGTTTTGCATTATACATTCTCCCGAGTCGGCCTCAGTATGGGTCGGACAGCAACCAAGCACTGGATAACATCGATCGGCCGTGGTCCCCAAAGCGCTCGCGAGCTGACAGATCCAGTGCAAGTGTGTCCACCACCTCTTTGCCCGTATCGATTATGACGCTGCACAAACAGGAGGTATCAAGGTTGATACGGCATGTTCTCATCCCTGACTTTCACACTAGTGCAGTCCTAGCCAAATGGCCACATTTGTTGACATTGCATCCCGAGTAGCTTCTTCCAACAAAGCAAGTAATATTGGCCCGGTCTTGAAGCGAAAAACGCTAAGATACACAGCGTAAGTCTCAGCGCAAATCCACATGCAGCAAAGTAGACCGGGTGCGGTTGAATGCCACGAGGCCCCAGCCCTGCTTGTCGGGGCAGCTCAGGCAGTTTCCTACTGCGGTTTCTGTATGGTTGCGATGGCGCCTCAGGTATCGTTGCATGAGGTGGAAAATAAGATTCTCCTTGTTCACTCTCACGCGTAATCTACTGTCCTAGTATCACCCAGTTCGGTCTCCCTGACAAGGTCTGTTGCATGAAAGCGTGCAGAACAGCGGACGCAGGACGGGCGGCCCGTCTAAGTCCGTCAGCTGTGGTGATTACGAAAGAGTAGAAGTCCGCATGATGCGGAAATGACCGCACTGAAGGTTTTGGTGCCGAAGCTGTCGCGTCGTACTGATAGATCACAGTGATGACAAAGGAATAAGTCTGAGGTCCCCGTAGCAAGGAAGTCACTTGACATGTTCCGCCAGAAATCTAGAATATCCCCACACTGTGTCGTTGTTGGCGGGCATGGGAAGAAGCGAGATGTCGCCTGTCATAGTCTACACTACACTACTCCGGCATAGGTCTGCCGAGTCCGCATCTTGCTCGCAGGGCGATTGTGGATCGGGAACCGAAAATCAGTGGCAGCAACTCAACAAAGAAGAACGAAATGGCTGAGATGATGCGATGATTGCATGTAAAGTCCCGGCATGCTTCTATGCTGTACGATCCAGAAGCATCTGGGTCGGTTCGCGTTAAAGCACAGACGGGCAGGGTGTTGCCGAGAACTTTGCACTTGTTTGGTTTCTCCACCGCAATCTCCGTTCTCCTGACCGTTGCAGCAACAACAATCTGCTGACTCAAGTCGTCTGTCAACACATCCGAGCTCGCATTTGCCTTGTCAAGCTTTGCTTTTGCCAATTTACTATAGTATGAGCGGACAGACCTCAGTGAGCAGCTAAGATTCCAAGAACATGATTGTCCTTTTGTGGTGGATCGTGTGCATGGGGTCTTCCAAACCATGTCCGTTCTCATCTCAAGTAAGACATCACTAAGACAATGTTGTCTGCCTTAGCATACTGCGTAATTAGAGGTAATCATCCTGATCAAGACGTGTCTCGCCGACTTTGTCCGGTCTCTGCCTACCTTGTTCGCTGTACTGTCTTGAATCGCTTCGCATCAACAAGTCAACAAGCCACTCTGAAGTCTGAACGTCACAACTGGTGGACCGCTAATGAGCACTGCTAGAGTGGGGCACCTCCAAGCCACGCGATCCACTGACGCACAAAAATCGCATGCGGCGAAGACAGGCCTGCAAATCTGAAACGCGTCTGCCGGAGTGCTTCAGAAAATAGCTGGGTCTCAGAGTCCGGCGCTAAGCTTTTGTTGGATGTGATCCAGAAAGAGCATCTCCAGCCTTGACGAAGCCTGGCGAATCAACACCGAGAACTCTGCTTCTTCTTCACTGATTGCTCATTGAGAAGCTATCGTATCGCGAGGACATTCCAAGTAGAATTCACGGGCAGCCACTCAGTTACAGTAGAGGTTCTGAGGGCGCTAAGTCTCTAGAATAGATATATGTGGATGTCAATCATGGTGGCTAAATAAGGTAAGGTAGACCTTTGCCACGTTGGAGGCGTAAGTCCTTGACCAGCATTGCCGTTAGTTTTGGTCGAATCACGGTTTTTGTTGAGCATTGATACTGCCTTCACCATTGTTTACTGGTGTAAACATCTGAAAATGATAGCGCGATGCGGAATGCATGCTGCTTGAGTTTCCGCATCAATACGCTCCCGTCGTCAGCACCCAGAACCTTAGTCCTCCGTACCATCATTCCTGGCAAACCAACGCCAGGAAGGGCAGAAGCTCCGACGAGACTTACTGCACTTACATACTGTAGTAATACGGTGAGCGAACAATGCAACCGAAGGTCGGCGTCGCCTTCGCGAGAAGGGAAAGTGGGGGATTCGCAGCATGGCCGGAAAGGGAAGTGAGAGTGGTTTGATCGCCATCCCAGCATAATCCGAAACTCGAGACCTCAGGTAGATACACGTACTCCATACTATGTAGTAGAAAGGAGCGATGTGACAGCAAACACTGATGTCCAAGTCCTAACTGAACAACCGGTTCCTGGCCAAGCTCCTAGCTCCCAGCTCCCGGCTCCTGCTGCGGTAGCCCTGCAGTATCGGAAGAACGGGGTAGCAGCTTGCCGCTACTCTTGTGCTTGTGTGCTTGCGTGCTCTTGCTGCTTTCTTGATCGTCCTGCCGGCCCTGGCTCGCACCTGTGCCTTGTAAGCCAGCGTTGTGATGTTTGCTGCCGTCCATACCGCCGGATTTGGTGCATAGTACCCCTGAGTAAGTATACACCTAGAAGGTACCTACTTCTTGCGGGGAGGCATATCGTGGTAGGATTCTGTGTGCCGGCCGTAAACTTTGTGCAGCAGGAGGAGGACACTCAGGAGGACCGGCCACGGGCAATCGCCTCGTGATCGCTACCCTCCCCACCACAACCTGCAGAGCCCCTCACAATCTCGATTATAATACATGTATGCTCGATCGCATTCGTGTGTGCAGCGATTGCGCCGGTCAAAGTTTGAGGGAGACATACTATTTACCTTCGTTCATGTTACCGCTCAAAACGAGTTCATCGAGAGCTTGCTACTCGAGAATGGACATTGCATGAGACTTATGCGCTCATATCGGTCTTTACCAAGCTCGATTTCTTAGGTCAATCATCTTCTGTAAGTTCAATCACATGAGTCCTTGACACGGAGATACGCAGTGGGGACCTTTGACGTTGTTCTTCAGCTCAGAAATTCCAGCCTCTGCCCGCTTAGGGCGACCAGGGACATTCTCTGTGCCTGTTTCACATATTTGCACGAACACCAAACTTAGCCTAAGCTTAAATCTGGATCTTAGTGTCATGGCCAGCGTGCGGCGTACAGCACCATCCGAACCAATCGTCCCTGGGCGGGCTTGCTTGCTGGCTGCGTATCGCTCGGACGCTGACAGGGTAAGCTCTTCAGGATGCTGATTGGCTCCCTCAGATTTAGCCAACCTGTTAGCGTTGTTCTCCCCGCAGAGGGCTAGGATCGCAGCGAAGCTCGATAGTGGGCTAAGCCCAAGAATAGAACTCTCTTGCCTGCGGCCTGCCGGCCGCTCTTCGACAGCGCGCTCCGCCTTTGGGTCGACCCGGCGGCTCTGTCATCTCACAGCAGAGAATCGGTCTACCCAGATCAGTGGTTAGGTTAGATTGGTGCAAGGCCTTGCCGCCGTCAGCTTGTAACTTCAGGGCGGCCATTCAGTGACCCGGCCGCGACCTATGGTGTTCTGACGGGAAGACACAGCATCCCGTGAGGGAGAGGTCGTCGATCGGTCATGGGGGGCAGCAGCCGAGGATAAGAACTGGGATTGCATTGCAAGGTGCCGACTCCATGTTCAGTCCAAGGGCATTGAAGCCCGTAAGGCGGCTAGTCAACGTCAAAGGCGAATATTCACCTAGCACATCTGAGCGTTTTGAAACAACGAGACGGGAGACAGACTGATCTGCGCAATCCCTTTGAAACAATGGCAGACTCGTGCTGTTGCGATTGCCACTTGCTAATTGTTGCCGTTATCTTTACGAGAAAAGACCTCAGTGATGGAAAGTAAGTGACATTGCATGTCACTGCCACATCTAACCTGGAAATAGTCATGTCGATGTGCCTGGGTCGTACATGAATGTGGCTGTCTCTTTCGGTCGGCCGATGAGAGCAAGTGACCCTAACATCAGAACGAGATAGCAGCAGATGGCACAAGCGGCACTCGAATACGCAGTAGGAGTAGAAAGGACCGATAGACAGCCTGGGACGTGATTGGTGAGCAAAAGGCAAACCCATGGCGAAAGGATGCGGAAGAAGCTCAGTGCACGTCATGCAGAAGTCGAAACAAGCGCCACGAGAGGGACCTCAGTTATGGTGATAGGTGGGTCTTGTTTCGTGCGGACGTCTCTTCCCAATTGTGGGTCTCCCTGACGACCCTCGGTCCTTTCCAGGGGCATGAAACACAACACTCAAGACTACCACGCCGTCTCATGTCATTCCAGAAGCCAGCGATGAGAGCTTCTTTCGCGATCTTTATGTAATGTTTATCAGCCCGACATCCTGATATGGACTCTCGGCTGTGCCGATCTTCATGTCTACGATCACTCATTGCAAGTCACGATACATTGCAGAGTCTTTTCAAGCTACACTTCAATCAGCAACCAGGTCCTCTGAAGGTACGAGTTATATATATATTACACCCTACCAGTAGTCTTTCTGAATTAGCGACCATGCTCGCAGCACTATAACTTGTCCTGGTATACCGATATTGACTCTCGACTATGCCCGGAGCTTGGTGTTGTGCCGTCTCAAGTGCATGGGAGACGGTTCGGCTGATAAAGTGACTGAAGGCACATAGGTAGGCTATCGCAAGCTGGTGATGTGCCATCTGCCGCCCCGGAAAACAAAGCGGCTGGGAATTAACTTCAGGTCGCCAGCGCTTCTAGCCCCCGGTCGCAAGAATACCAGCCTCGAAATCACGGGAGACGTGAGAGCTTGGAGGGTGTGATCTGAGGCTGAATCGATCAGTCGTACTTCCGACATCCTTGCCTTTTCCTTGTCGAGATGTTTCAGAATACCGTTCATTCCCCTGCCTCCTCAAGTTGATGCGCCTGCGGACCATGGTATGTGCTAGTCTGCATATGCAAGGTACGAAGTGCACGACCACGCTGCCAGA
The DNA here is from genome assembly GCA_021432605.1 of Coniochaeta sp. PMI_546. NCBI lineage: Eukaryota > Fungi > Ascomycota > Sordariomycetes > Coniochaetales > Coniochaetaceae > Coniochaeta > Coniochaeta sp. PMI_546. The sequence continues at coordinate 2,701,518 of MU271145.1, read as the reverse complement.
GCAACACGAATACTGCCGCGGTCAGTGCAGCGCTGCTAGCCGTGACATATGAGGTGACGAGAGTGGTAAGTAGGCATCGCGAATGCTTGGACCGCGACAGCGTCGTTGCGCTTAGCAACTGAGGTCTGAAACGTGACATTCTAACCCCGTCTGTCGCCCCAGTCTGAACTCCTTCTCCACAGCTTGAATACATCCAAGTTCGTGGTACAAACCCAATTCGCTCAAGCACATCACTGTAGCCATCCCGGCAATGCTCTCCCGCCAGAGCCAGGACTTGAATGGACACCTCCGGGCCGGTACCCCTGTTGGCGCTGAAGATCTTGAACTATCATGCCATGCTGTCACTTCTTCTACTTCGGCTGTTACCGGCCTGGAAGGAAGGTTGCCCTTAGAAAGAGTTGGTCTGCACAAACTGCATCAACAGAGAATGAGATTTTGCCGACATACGTCACAACGATGCAGGCGGACGAAGATGTTGTCGGGTAGAAGATACCTGCGTGGCAGTCCTAAGTAATCAGCCGCCTCCAGAGGCCAACGGGTTGACTAAATCCAACAACGTACAAGTGATGACTGCAGCGCTTCCGCTCCCGAAGCCATCGAAAACTTCTACAACCCACAGGGTCCAATATGATCGGCTCCTGAAACGTGAGTACTCCTTACCAGGCAAAAGACTGTGCTCGCTGGCTTGGCTCATGATTGGACTGTCTTCGAGAACTGCTCCGAAGCATAAACCTTGGACGCTCGGACGGCTGCTCGGTGGCTCCCCAGTCCAATGCAAAGCCGCTTCTTGGGGTCCATTTTGCCTCTTCGCGTGGAAATGGACGATCTTGCCATACAAGGGTGTCTTCGGCCTGCCCAGTCCGCTTTTGCTCTGCCTGGAAGCATGAGACCGATGCCCGTTCGGCGCGTGGCTCGGGAGAGCTCCACATCGCTACAAGGAAAGAATGGCCGAGACTTGTTCATGCGATGGGCGACTGGTATGCCGCATCGGGTGTCATCTATGTAGCTTGGGACTGCAAGGTTATGGGACCAGATACCGCGAAGGAGAATGAGTACTCACCTCTTCATGCCCGCCTTGCGTGAACCGGTGGACACGAACAAGGTACTTGTACAGATTATGCACCAATATATCTCGTAGGATAAGCGTCTGTTTATCGTATAATTATGGGGTATAGACTGTCTAGCTAGACAGGACTCTTGGGAGGGTGCAACTTCTTATCCATGAGTAGTATTTTCTTTTTGGTTGATCCAAGCCATAAAGATGCTGCCCTTTCTTGACCTGCAAAACGTGCCCAGGGTATGAGCATCTCCCCATAACATGTATGCAAACAACAGCCATGATAGATGACCAGACACTCGAAGTACCCTTGCGGGACTTTGGAGAGTCGTGGTAGATGGCCAGTTTTCGTGTCACAGGGAATCTACTCTTCTGCATTAAACTCGACTCCCCACAAGGTGTTTCTGCCATGGTTGCAAGTATACCACATCCTGTACTGGGTTCGAGGAGTGATCGGAGCGCTTTAGGACCACGGGACTCCACCTCCTCAACTCATATGCTGGTAGCCTCGTGAGAGACAATAGGCATCACGGATTCCTTGAGACATCAACTATGAATCCTTGACACCACAACAGCGCTTGTCACTCCCGAACATGCAGGTAGCCCTACGATCCCCCCGGGGAGCATGCCGCCTGAATATATATCTAGTAGGCCACTCACTCATGAATGCTTCGTGGTGCAGAGACACGATGCGTGGTTCTTCGAGCAAACCGCGACACAAGCACCGGGTAATCCTCAGCCTTCGACACAAGTCAAGCTCTTTGCGTCTCGGGTTTCAGTCAGACCCTACGTGATGTCATGTTGCACCGTCGAAGCCACTTCATGCTGTATAGCACCCTCCTGGGCGATTGAGTTGCAATCAAGCCTATCAAATCAATACATCGCAACCAGGCAGCTACGTAGATTGTGACTGTATAGTCACCTCGTAGTGCCCTCGTGAGTTTCCTGCCACAGCGAAATATACAGTAGAGATCAGGGACAATGCAATTGATGGGGGCATGGGGGAAAAAAACTCTCAGACAAAAAAAAAGCCAAAAAAAAAAACCAATAACACCCAGGCAAGCTCGACCTTGTGGCGTGGGCTCGAACCAGACCGACGATCTTTCTACCATTTGACCACCGGGAGTTATCGGTCGAATTTTGACAAATGACACCTTATTCATTCTTATCTTCCATCTCAGTACGGGCAATGTGCGGCGGATTACTTTTTCCCTCTCAACCTCACCTTGCCGAAGACCATTGGTGTACAAAACACAGAAATATCAGCAACCACCCATGTCAAAATCGGTAACCATCACTCAACCCTACGCTCCTTGAAACAATGACACGGGGACAGTAGCCGGCACCCAATCCGACTTGAATTCCACTCGCTAGCAGTACTCCAGGGACCAGCAGCCCAGTCTAAGCATCGATATACCTCACATGTATCAGTTCGCACTCCGGAGACTCTTCTCAAGAACCTTGACCCCCTCCCTAACCTTGGGGCAGTAATGTCTCTTGAGCAACTCCCCCTCCCATACGGTCGTAGCGAATGGGTTGCTGCCCTCCACGCTGTCGCTGAGCGGATTGAAGGTCCCGTCGCCTTTGCGTTCCTCCGTGTTCCACAGCGCGCTAATCTTCTTGCCGTGCGTGTGCGTCACGTCGTTCAGCAGAGCTAGCACGGCCTGACACGACTTCTCGGGCACGTGGAGCGAAGATGACATGAGCTGCTTGGCAAAGGCGGCTATTCGCAGGGGCGGCACGGACCGGATGTTCCAGGGCGGGAGGAGTATAGCACTCAGGCACCGAATGAGGAGGACGGTCGTGGTCTGGATGTTGACCTTGTTCTTCGCGGTGGTGGCGGAGGGGTCGTTTGGATCGGCGAGGTGGAGAGATTTGGAGTTCAGCTCTAGGTCCGGATTTACAGAGAGGGTGAATAAGCTGCGGTAGAGGTGGGTCGTGAAGTATGATAGATCTAGATGGAGGTTGGAGCGGGAGTCGTGGGCATCTTGGCCGGCCAGGAGAGCAAATGCGGTGACGGTGCAGAGCAGAGCTTCTCTGCTGGGGTTGCGGACGACCGGATCATTGTCGGCATCTTTGCTGTCTTCATCATCCTCATCGCCATCTTGGTCTGCCTCGGTATAGCGGATAAGGTCCTTGAGCGCTTCAAGAAGGTCACCGAAGAAATCCTGGTTGATGAGGTGAGCATACTTTGCCAGGCCTTCGAGTGTTGCACCCATGAGATGCGGGGATCGCATCTTCAGGATGCGGAAGTAGGTCGCAAAGACCAGCTTTAAGGTGTCCGACTGCATCCGATCTCGTTCTTCGTGGCTGACAGACGCATCCGCTTTCTCCATATCCTTCTGGAGCGCCTTCTGCTCCTTCATCTCTTTCCTCAGCCTCTTGTTCCGAAACTCCCTCTTTTGCCTCTGTTTCATGCCCTTCGGCACGACCTCATTCGCCGTGTCGTCCCGACGCTCAACTTCGTCAGCCGATGCCTTGCCGCTGAATTCAGATAGCAGACGCAGATGGAGGAAGAGGTTGAGCACGCTTTCATCGACATGATAATCGCGAGCCTTCATCATCTTTGTAAGAAGTGAGACGGCTTCGAGCGACGGTCTGCCCTCCTCGTCTTCCCTGAGCAGCGTCTCCAGAGCCTTACGACATTTGGCAAACAACGCATCCGGCCTTCTATTGCTGAGCTTCCTCACTAGGATCCTGATAAGCTCTCCTCGAAAGTTGAAGTGCGGTACGGCATTGAGCAGCGTGCAAGCACATGTGATGGCGACCGTCGAGATGTCCTTGCCAGCTTCTCGTCGATTGGACGGGCGCTGGGTAGCCCAGTAAGCGAGATCCTTGATGTATCCTTGATATCCGGCAACTAGAGCCTGCTCGTACGTCCGCACTCTCCGGACGTCTTTGGATAGCTTCTCCTCGGCTGCATCTTCGCCAGCCGGCCTTATTCTGTATCCTGGGATCACGTCCTTGTACACTGCCATTTGGGTCACGAGAGCAAGCTTCTGTACCGATTGCAGCGAAGAGTTCTGCCCGACCTTGGCTAGAGCCTTGAACGCTCCTGGGTGTTCTTCGGGGTCCTCGTTCAGCAGCGAGGCTATCTTGGCGAGTTCTTCCTGTGCGTTCCTGAGTTGCTGACCTGGCGGCAGCTGGGGTTCTTGAGGGACATGCCTTTCAGGCTCCTTAATGTCTTCGGCTTCGTCACCGTCGCTGTTGGCCCAGTCATCATCGCTTCCAACTGAGATGGCATCATCTTGCACTGTGCGCAGCTGCTCAATGCGTCCATCTGCTGTCTTGACCGGCAGTCTGCTGCTCTCTTTTTCCTTCTTCTTTCCCTTCCGAGGTCTTGACTCGTAATCTTGTTCGAGGTTCCAGCTCGCAGCGTTTTTAAAAAAGGCCTTTTGAGTCTTCGCGCCATTGGCACCATTGTCGTCGTCCGACGGAGGTGGTGTGAGCTTCCTTCGCTTCACAGGTCTCGAGGCCATGATGGAGGCCATTGAGCGCGGATTTTTGCTGAATGTGTCGTACTTGAAGGCCACTGTGCTTCGACCCCTTCAATAGCTGTGAACTTTGAGCCATCTGGTTTTCTCCATCCCACTTCCACCGACTTTTTTCTCTGATGAGGTTCAAAAGTGGATCGCAGCGCTTATCGTTTGCTCATTCATTGGCTGGAGCTCTTATCTGCACCAGAAAAAAAATATTTGGGAATCAAGGCGTCGTGAAGACTTCCATCAATGATTTGCGACCGCTTCGCCCCGCTGCCGTTGACACCAACCAGGACTACGTTTTGACAGTCCCTGCAAGCAGCAACGAGATCGCCAAAGACAATCTCTCAAGATGGCGACCTCTCTCCAGGCGCAGTTGGCGAAGATCGCAGCGAATTCCAAAACTTCGTTGAACATCAAAGCCACGAGAGCCGCCCATTCCAAGTCTCTTATTTTCGAACCTGCGGTCGCTGCCGGCCAGACATTCCAGGCCGTCTACGCGATCTCCCAAGATGGATTCGAGGAGTTATGCCGTCTTGACGGTCGATTTCTACAATTTCAGACAAATTTATTCAGCGAACAGAGTCAAGATGAGGATCGGACGCAATTATCCAAGGTCGAGAATGAAGAGTTGGACCGGAGGATAGATACTTTCCTCAGGCTTGCTGGCAGCCGGTTGAGGCTCATGCCTGCTATAAAGGCCATTGAGTGGTTGATTCGAAGATTTCGGTATGTTTCACAACTGCAGTCACTGCTGTCGACTCTTCTAACTAGGAGTAGCATCCACGAGTTCAATACCGCGAGCCTGATCGCCGCCTTCTTACCGTACCATACGATACCCGCATTCGTCACGCTCATGTCCATTTTGCCGGCGAAAATCCCTGCCGAATACAGGTTCCTCGACCCCTACATCAGATCTCTTACCGCGCCTCCTCGTGCGGCCATCGTCCAGCAGACCATTAGTCGTCCCGAGGTCTTGGCGACTATATCGGCCTATACGCTGGAATCCTGCAGGCTAGGGGTCGAATATCCGGCTATGATCTCGTTTTGGGCTGGTATCATGACGGAAACTGTCAACGGCATGCTCGATAAGATGAGATCTGGCAGGCGAAGCGTCCAAGCCGAAAATGACCAGGCTCTTCTTCAGCAAATCGGTCCCACTTTGAGTGAGGCGCTCGTGATGAGGAAGACCCCCGGGCTCCAGGTTGCCAGCTACATGGTGGTTGCCGTTCTAGCTTCCAAGGGGGGTCTAAGCGATGCCGCCCTTTCAAGCTTCATGGAACAGATCGTCCATGGATGGACCATTGAGACATCTCGGCCAGGTGTCGTCTGTCTCTCGATCCTGGCACAACACCGATCCGCAAAAGCGCTTCCCGGCAAGGTCACCAAGGCGCTGACCAAAGTACCCGGCCTTGTGAAGACTCTGCAGGACATAAGCCGTGATTACCGCGTGGACAGGTTGGCCAACGGGCTTGCGCTCGCCTTGATCGACCGCACATACAAGAAGGGAGATGCGCGGGGTCTCGACATGGTCAAGTCGATTCTTCTAGGCCGTTTCCTGCCTGAGAAGCAAATTCGCGTTGCGTACAAGGCACTGTTAGTTGCAGCTCATAGGACTAACGACGAGATCGACCAGGATGGTCAGGTTCGGAAACAATTGGGCTCCGTCCTGGTTGTCCTGTCTCAGGCCCCAGAGGACCTAGGCGAGATCATTAGGGCAACCATTGAAGAAGTGGACTTTGATATCGAGGCTTTGGAGCTGAAGCTGGAAGCCAATGTCAGACCCAGACTCACACTCGAGGCACCCAAAGAGAATGGCATAGAGGACAGTTTGAAAGCGAGCGATGAAGTGGCAGACGCAAACGCCGCGCTTGGACAACTGTCTAAGCCGAAGAACGTCTCAACTTGTTTCTCATCAGACGCCGACACCTTCTTTACCCAGCTGGCTGCTGTATTCCTCTCCTTCGCTTCCAGCAAGGAACGCCTCCCGAACTTCGATCAAGCACCAATCCTCTCTAGACCAACTGCGCCTACCGATTCGTTCTACATAAGCTTTTACATAAGGGTCTGGACTGGCTCGTATCCCGCTCTTGCAAGAGCTGCGGCGTTGGAACAGGTGAAGGATCGTTTGAAGGCAGATGACTGCAAGGCCGTTGATTTTCAGGCAATATTGCCGTACTGTGTCGCTGCACTTCGTGATTCCAACAAAAAAGTCCGGCGAGCGGCTGCGGATCTGGTCGCTGTGCTCAGTACCCTGTATTCAGAGACCAGTTCAAAGCATGCCCATCATTGGAATCCATACGACAAGAAAACCACGGAGATGACCTGGATGGAAGCGGACGCGGCACGTGTGTTGGTGAATACTATACTGATGCCAGCTTTGGAAGAATGCGTGCTCGACGAAAGACATATCACGTCGGCGATGAAGATGGGCTTGGAAAACTCAAAGGCTGCGGCGGACGCTGCGAAGAGCCCCGCCAAAAAGCAAAAGCTATCCCATTCTACGAAGCTTTCGATCCTCAAAGCTTTGTGTAGTCACGTCGTCCATACACCATTCGTTGTTGTCAAGATCAGACTGCTTGAGGGCCTCAACCAAGTCCGTGGCGTCTCTGGCGTTAGCCGAACAGAATTACTTCTTCCCCTCCTCCTCTCGTGGGCGAGTCTGAGTGCAGTTGAGGCGCAGGAGATCGTCAAGCGAGAAGGACTTGAAGAGGCTGTTGTTGATGCATCGTACGTGGAAATCGTTGTTGCAAACGACAAGCCAGGTTTGGATGCCATACTCAACTTAATCAAATCTCCGGAAACCTCTAAGCGCCCTGGCCTTCTCCGGAGCTTGTTTGGCAGGATCCGGAAGATGTGGTCCTCGATGAAAAGCGATATGAAGTTTTCGACTGCACTTGCCATGCTTGAGCTCTCACAGAATCAACTTCACGAAGGACAGTCGGATACTATCGCTACCGAAGCGGCGGACGTCCTTCAAAATGTTGAATTGACGACAGACATCCTGCTGGAATTCCTTTCATCCCTACAGGAAGCATCAAAACTGGCAGTAGAGTCGCCAGCGAACAAGCGACGCCGTGGCAGCTCGTCAAATGATGGCCGCACCATCAACCTTCGGAGCAGCCCAGAACTGAGCGCTATCTTGCGCAAGACCACATTTGTCTTGGAGCTGGTTCAGTCCTCAAACCCAGCTATGCATCCTCAACTTCTGCAGAGCCTATTTGCGACATTATCAGATCTGCAACACCTGCGGTCGGTGGTTGGCTCTGAACTTGGCTACCTGCAGAACCTTGTACTCGGTAGCCTTCTCGCTATGATGCCGACATACAAGAACAACAAGGACCTCAAGATCGATGCGTCCGTCGGACATGGTGATGTTTTGGTCACATGCATCCAAAGATCCTCCAGTCCTGGTGTCCAAAACGCTGCTTTGCTTCTGGTGGCAAGCTTGGCTAAGACGGCTCCGGATGTCGTTTTGCATAGCGTCATGCCTATTTTTACCTTTATGGGCAGTTCAGTTCTTAGACAGGCAGACGACTACTCCGCTCACGTCGTCAACCAGACGATCAAGGAAGTTATTCCTCCCCTTATCGACACGTTCCGAAAGAGTCGAAGGAACTTGGTCGCCAGTGCGTCAGAGTTGCTGGCGAGCTTTGTTATTGCTTACGAACATATTCCATCGCCTCGGAAGCACAGCCTCTTCCTGTCCCTTATCGAGAATCTTGGCCCTGAGGACTTTTTGTTTGCTGTGATCGCCATGTTTGTGGATAAGTACGGTACCACAGACAACATACTCGATTTCCTTGCTCAGATCATGGACAACTTCGATGTTGCTATACAACTTCAGAGCTTAGTCAAGCTCCTGGACCTTATCCGTGACATCCTCAAGCCCAAGCCAACTCTATCCGAGGTCCTCTTGGGGAGGAATGAAGAATATGCCAAGGACCCTCAGAAGTCTGCGCTTAAGGAGCTCACTCTACTGCACCATGTCCTTGGTAACCGCAGACTCAAGACTGAGATCGCCGAGCTCGCAGAACGGGACGATATGGAGTCGGCCAAGATACGCGATATCTACGCCACTCTGCTAGAGGACATCCTCACTTTAGCAGATGCAGTCAAGAGCAAAAAGCCACTTTACAATCGCTGCGGCGAGGCATTATCCAGCCTTCTCAACCTGTTGTCAACAGCAGAGTTCATCAAGGCTGTTGAGACTCTCCTTGACAGGCCAAACATATCCTTACGTCAAAAGGTCCTTCGTGCACTTGAACTTCGCGTTGATCATGAAGACAGAGCCAACCTCAAGTCAAGGGCTGCTTTGCTGGGCTTCTTGCCGCAGCTCACCGCAGTCATACGAGAGTCAGAAGATGTTCAATACAAGCTCACGGCTATCACCTGCGTGGATAAGATCGCCGAGAAATACGGCAAGAAGGATCTCGAGGCTGTTGCTGCAGCCGCGACGACGATTGCAAGCGACAAGTGTCTGGGGCAAGGCTTTGACCAACTGCGCGTTATGGCTCTCTTGTGCCTAGCATCGCTTGTTGATGTCTTGCAAGAAGGCATCGTCCCTGTTCTACCGGTCGCTATTCCAAAGACTTTAACATACTTGAGGGAAAGCTTGCAGGGCGACAAACCAAACGCTGAGCTTCACAACGCTTCGTACGCTTTGATGACCTCTCTTGCTCAGCACCTGCCCTACATGATCACAGGGGCGTATCTCGACGAGCTTCTGAGCTGCTCCAATTTGTCAGCTGAAGCCGGCTTGGATGAAGAGGCGAATGACAACCGGGTACAATGCCTGCGGCTACTGGCCAAGCTGGCAGATGGAAAGGCAATGTTTACCGCACTAGAGAAGAACTGGAGCAATGCTGCTGCATCGGGCTGGATCGTAAGTGAAACTACCGGCTTGTACTATGGGTCTTCTCTAACATTCTTGCAGGCTCTGAACGAGTATCTTGATGTCCTTGGTTGGACTCTCGATAAGCATTCCAAGGCAATAATCTCCAAGAACATCTCGGCCCTCACTACCACGTTCATGGCTGCCCTGGATCTCCGCTCCCATGCGCAGTACGGGCAGGTCACTGGCGCGCAGGCTGAGCAGCTGAAGTCCTTAGAGGACAAGGTCAACGATGTTGTCCTCAAGATGATTTACAAGCTCAACGATGCCGCGTTCCGGCCCATTTTCTCCCAGCTCATGGAGTGGTCCGCCACTGGACCGTCAAAGACCGATCGGGCCGGCGCCATTCTCCGCCAGCAGAGCGTCTATGGGTTTCTATTCGCCTTCTTTGACGGTCTCAAGTCCATTGTGACCAGCTACGCAACCTACATAGTGGATAGTGCCGTCAAGATCCTTAAGTCCGCCAACCCCAAGTCAGCCCAGGAGAGCGAACTGTGGAAGCGCGTCCTTCGCACTCTCGCCAAGTGCTTCGAGCACGACCAAGACGGCTTTTGGCAGGCGCCCGCGCACTTTGGCGCCGTAGCTCCCGTCCTCCTTGAGCAATTCAAGCACGCGCCGACTCTGGACCTCTCGGAGGAGCTGATCCCCGCCGTCGTCGAGCTCGCTAATGCGGCGGACTCGCAGGAGCACCAGAAGGAGCTCAACGGGACGCTGCTCAAGCATCTGCGCTCGGAGCAGGCGGCTGTGCGGTTGGCGGTCGTGCTGTGCGAGCAAGCACTAACGGATAGGCTAGGCGAAGATTGGCTTTCTATGTTGCCGGAGATGTTGCCATATATCAGTGAGCTGCAGGATGATGATGATGAGGTTGTTGAGCGTGAGACACATAGGTGGATTGTCAAGATTGAAGGTATTCTTGGGGAGAGTCTGGATTCTATGTTGCAATAGAACGGTAGGGTTACCTGTGTATAGTGGCGGGCCTCCAGATAGTTGTTTTGTGGCAGTTGAAATACTTGGATAGCATTTGCAAACCACTGTCACTGCGACTTTGATGGTTTTAACTTTACCCCAATTTGTCTGATGAAGCCGTCCATTGTTTCGTCTGGTCTCTTTTGTCGTAATAAAGGAGGCTTAGGTTAGCATCTACTTACCCCTCACAATCTATTGGAGACCTCTCACCGTCTCCTCACAACGACACGTTTCTCATCAACAAACCACTTTCATCTACTCGGCTCACATCACAGCTTCAACATGGAAGACGAAGACCAACCTCCACCCCAACCCCTCCTCATCATAATCTCCCACGCGCGCACCAACCCCTTGCGCTCCCCGCCAAACCTAAAGTACGACGTGCGCTCAGTGTCCAACCCGCCGAAGCAGATCCGCGACAAGTACACGGGGGTGGACAAGCGGCTAAGGGAGCACATGTTGTCGCACGGGGACTTTGTGGCGCTGCTCGACCGCGCCGAAACCGAGATCAAGGCCCTGATACGGAAATTGACGGATGGGGATCCTGCTGGGGGGATCCTGCCGCTGAGAGAATGGAAGCCGCCGAGGCCGACGCCAAGTTGGGCCGTGAAGAAGGTAGAGGAGGAAGAGGAGGAAGGTGACGAAGAGGATGGCGAGGATGGGGCAGAAGAGGAGGAGCTGGATGATGAGGAGCGGCCGACACTCAAAGTGGGGGTGTTTTGTGTGAGGGGGAGGCACCGGAGTGTTGCATTTGCGGAGGAGTTAGGTCAGAGATCATGGCCGAAGGAGTGGGAGGTCAAGGTTGTACATCGGGATCTCGGACGGTCGAGGAAGGAGTCCATTGGGGGGCGGAAATTCAATCGGCGGGATAGTCTTGGGCGCGGGTTTTTGGATGATGAGGATGACTAGATATGGTTCTTTGGGGTGTCGAAGCGATTCGAGATGAGGCTGTTTGGTCAGAGGCTGTGTCGGCTTGGAAGTCAAATGGTGACATGTGAAGGGTAACGAGGCGATATCACCTTTTGATGACGGTTCCTTGCGAGAAGCTGTTACTTGTCAAGAAGGCAATTGCGATGAAGTGTCTTTGTCTGATCCATCTGCTCTATTGAGCCGGCATCTCGAGATATGTCCTCCTCCCGCGGCCTCCAGCCTGCAAACTTTGTTGTAGGACAGTCGACCAAGGATTGCTGCCTGAGCGTGGCATGGGAGGGCTGTTCCAGTCTGATATTCTGCTGGTAACAAGGAGATGGGACTACTATCACGTTGTCGGTATGTATAAGGTAGCACTGGTCGACACTGCGCGTACTTGGCTTACCTGGTCGCCAAGAAGCCATCTAGTACTTCGAGGCTATATTCTTCCGGAAGGTAGAACCCATGTGATTCGGAGCTCGGTATCTGATCGAACTTTTGTGGAACGGTCGCTGAATGGTCTGCCATTGATATACTCACTACAGATTAGCCTGGACCTGAGTCTTGAATGTATCTCTGGGCAGCCACGGGGCACTGCTTTCGCCGTAATTGTCCAGTGCGATGAGATTATGACGCAATTCTGTGTTGCAACGATGTGCTTCTTGAAGTCGCCAATGTGTCTCTACCTTATGCACTTTCGGGTCTAGGTAGTTCCTGACATCGGTACGGAGAGTCCTCCGGTCCGGCAATAAGCCGGCCGTTGACGAACCCCGGTGGCTTGGGCCGGAGACGGCGATGATGCTCTCCCCTCTTGCACTCCTCATATACAGATATGGCTCATCTTGTCAAGACTCCTCTGTCATTGTCTGGCTTCATCATGTGCTACATCACGCCTCACATGATCTAAAGAGACGCCGATCATGGGCGATGATCCGTCAGAACACCACCGAGAGTCAAAGGAGCTCAACAGGACCAGACCGAGAAAATGTCTCTTGACTTTGAAGAGGGTTCTGAACGTCGTTCTTGCACAATGGCTAGTCATCGGTTTTGGCCTGAGTTGTCTGCTGGCATATTTCTTTCCTGGTAACGACCGATTCGACCATTCATGCACATCCTGTATAACTGATGAGTGTTGAATACTCTAGACGTCGCCGCCCATGGCGGGATCATCAAATCCGAATACAGCATCCTCTATGGAGGCGTGTCTATTATCTTCCTAGTCAGTGGGCTGCAGCTGTCACATGAGAAGTTGCGCATGAACCTGGCGAGTTGGAGACTCCATGTCATCGTCCAGGGAATTAGCTTTGTGCTCATACCTGTGATAATGCTAGGTCTGGCCTTTCTCAATCTAAAACGCACCATGTGATGCACCCATGATTTACTGACCATTCCCCAGTCATCGTTCGTATCATCATAGTAGCGGATGATCTCCAGTCAGGGGCTATAGACACCAGCGTCCTGGTCGGACTGGTAGTGCTGAGTTGTCTGCCAACCACAATCGCCTCAAATGTGGTAATGACAAGAGCCGCCGGAGGCGACGATGCGGCGGCAATCGTCGAGGTGGTTATCGGCAATACTCTCGGGGCGTTCATATGTCCGGGCTTGATATATGCATTCCTACCGCCACAGCCCGAATTCGATGCATGGAGACCGGCTTCCGTGAGCACACTTGGCCGCATGTACGCCGATGTAGCGATGCAGCTTGGGCTCAGTGTCGTGCTCCCTCTGGTCGTGGGTCAAGTGGTCCGGTGGCTCTGGGTGAAGCAGGTGCAATGGGCACTGGACCATCTGTATTTGGCTAAGATCTCGGCCTTTTTCCTAATCACCATTGTCTGGTAGGTGGTCCTCTTATTACACGAAAGAAAAAGAAAAGAAAAAAAAAATACTCACTGGGCGTGTAGGGCAACGTTCTCCAGCGCTTTCAAGACCGGAGCCCTGTACCGACTCCCCAAAGGATCTGTTATCTTCGACGTCTTCATCAACGTTGCTACGTATCTGATTTTTACACTCTGTTGCTTCTTCCTAGCCAGGCCGCCAGCCACAATCGTCAAAGTCATCAATCGAAACCTTGCTGATTCACGGATCGGTCAGCGGCTCCCAAACATCCTGCGGAGGGCCGCCACAGTCAGACAGATGTCCAAGACTCAGACAGTTGCAATTTGTTTCTGTGGTGCGGCGAAAACACAGAGTCTCGGCATTCCGCTGATAGCAGCCATGTGGACGCATACAGACCCCCTGACGATGGCATACATACAGATCCCGGTGGTGTTGTATACGATGGAGCAGGTCTTCCTGGCGCAGGGATTCGTATACTTCTTCAGGTGGTATCTGCGGAGAGACCAGGCGGGAAATGAATTGGAAATAGAGGTCCAAACGAGTCATGATATATATCCAGGGGTTTATACGGAGCCTGCAAATGGTCACGACCACAGGGAAATCCCCTTTTTGGACTCTAACCGGGACCAGCCCGTTTAGAAGCCTCCTTGATGTAGCCACTCAGATGGTATCCTTCACGAATCTCTCTCTCCGGGTGAGTTTCGCCGCCCTTTGCAACGTCACTCACAACCAGACGACCGTCGAAGGTTATATGCATGGTTCTGGCCCATGCTATTGATCCTAAGTCGGCCGGCCTCCTCTTAAAGAACGAGATGGAACGAGATGGACGTCGTCGATTACGAATCGCCGTCATCGATCGGTCACTCCATAGCGCTTTGAATAACTGCTTCCAATAATATCAGGTCACGCCTCCGAGATGGCACTGTGGGGGAACCTTCAGTCCTCTAACAGTTAGTGCAAAGCCAGGATTCAATGTGGCCTGCCATCGTACACGAACCAAGTGTCACAGAAGAGCCAGAAAGTCAAGTACCGCTATGAGTGCGAAGTTACTAAAAGCCATTGATGACTAGGCCGTCTACTTTGATGGCGTTCTGACCTCATATTGACATACCACATTCGAACCCAGGTGTCCCGCGGTCACTCGACCAGCGGTGGAAGCATTGAGATACAAATGTCGACCGGAATGTCTGATAATCGGGCGTCATGCGTGACAATAGAAGTTGTGTCTCTCTCAGCACTTTGTGTAGTCAGGATGGAGGAACTGGATGCGATATCTGGCAAGCGCTCCATGAGAAGTGAGGTCGTATTCTTAAATCAAGCTTGTTTAATGCCATATTAGTTGATGAAGCTCGGGGCCAGCATTGTTTTCCATAAACAACAATCGGTCTCGTTGATTGTTGTTGACTCATAACACGAGAGCGAAGGTGAAGGACCAAGAAAATTGAGCAATTCCACAAGGTAGGACACTCGCGGCCACGGATGTTAAACCCTTTGTCGAGGCAGAGTGCTGCCTTTCGCCCCGTTTCGAAGCTGTGCGTGCCGAAAACCAAAACTGCTCAAACAAATCACCATAAACCCTTCAGGAAGCAGACTCTGAGTAGGACCGCTACAGAGCATCTGTTTCATACCACAGTATAGTAGGCCTGGATCCTTTGTTGACTTGCAGACGCTGTCGGTCCTTGGTCCACCATTAGTGGCTTACGTTTTGCATGGACCGGAGAGGAGGCACGGGCGCGGCACCGTGTTGTCGGCAGTGGAGCAAGGAAACCTAAGACAGATGTGCTGCTGCACTGAAGTCGCTAGCATATTCCAGCCCACCGACAGCAGGCAGCTGCTCGCCAAGTTGGCGGCTGATAGGCTAGAATAATAAGCTCCGGAATAAACCCCGCGCCACCAAAGGCCCCTCCGTTCTCACCTTGAAGTGATCTGATCGGCCGATACTTCCATTTGCATCACAGCTTTCCACAAGCTTCCTCTGCCATCAAATTTGATATCATCCAAACTGCACTACTACAAGTGAACTTTTCGTCCTTGTAAATCACTCCTTCGCAAATAGTCTCAACTACCATCTCTGGACATCTGCTTCAACTAGACCAAAGATGAGCTTTCAACGTCCTCTTCGCGGTCGTTGCCAGTGCGGCCGAAATCGTTACATCATCCACATGCCCAAGGATGCCAACGAGGTTGCTCGCGTTCTTTTCAACTCAAATCCACATCACCGTAAGACTCACCAATCCCTCAAATAGTCACTTATGCATTGGCGCGCTGAAACTTCTGCAACGTTCATATCTGCTCTCCTACAGTTCACCGGCTAATCAACCGTCTGCAGGCGTTTTCCAAGCATCTCCGCTCGCTGCCTTCCTCAGAGTACCCCTAGAATGGTACCGCAGCGCAACATTTGCCTTCTTTCCGGATGAGACGAATGCCATGATTCACAGAGTGTACACCTCGCCGAGAGAACAGCATGCGATGCGCCACTTCTGCGGCTTCTGCGGCACCCCCCTCTCCTACTGGTCCGAGCAGCCGCGTACCGAAGCTGACTTCATCCAATTGACTCTGGGAAGCTTGGAAAGCGAGGACCTGGGCGACCTGGAGGATTTGGGCCTTCTTCCTGGCTCCGATGACGAAGCCGATAGGTCCCGGGGACCGGCTACACCTTCTGATACCACCGGTATGGCAGCACTTGACGCTAGCACCAGCATTCAAGACAATGACAGGCGGGAGGTTGTTCTGCGCCCTGGCCGCGAGACGCTTGGTGGTCTGCCTTGGTTTGACACACTTGTCGAGGGAAGCAGACTCGGACGCCTCCGACACCGCAAGGGGGGCGGCCGTAGCCGGGATGGGACGGTGAGGGTCGAGTGGGAGGTTGTGGAGTACACGGAGGATGACAGCGGCGATGATACGCCACGGTTCGGCAAACGGAAGTTCGACGAGCGAGAAGACAACAAGGAAGCCATGCAGGGCGTCGAGTTGTGAGACCTCACACGGACCGCTGCTCCACGGCACGATACGCGATACGACTCCTCGGGCCTTGAACCCGCTTGCTACGACTACGAGGTGTTAATGGTGCGCAGGGTTCTGCTCTATTGATAGGCCTCAAACCGGGAGGTAGTGTATAGTAGGTGGGCAAATGGTGACTTGATGCTTGCGAGGCATAAAGTTAAAGCAAAGAAGCTCGCCCGCGGCATTGAGAGAAGTGTACGGTATGAGCGCAGATACAGGGTGTTGATAGAAGGCTGCAAGGAGTTTCGGTTACTTTCGCATGTCCTTATTAGCTACGTCAAGGTCGTGTGGCAATTCAAAGAGTATTAAGCGGTAGCTTGTGGATACAAATTCATGCACCCGAGCCGGAAAATATGCGCGCTGCTCATGCTACCTAGATTTCGATGCGTGTCAGTGAAGCGTATGATTCCCCAAGGTAAGATGTAACAAGAACAACAACGTTGAAGGCCTGACTAATAATGGCATTGCAAAGTCGCTTATGTGTCCGCATGATGGATTTAAATCCATTCCAAGGATAAGACTCTAATCAGTACGTCTGTCTATTGTGATTCCGAATATACTCCATCAAGCTTGCCTCTGCTCATAATTCCGGCAGGAACGATGCTCAGCACGACCTTGTATTGACGTCTCTGCGATTCTGCATCTCGCACTGGGTTAGAATTCCAAACTGTCGTTCATTCAGCCTCATTCTCGTCTGCGACATGCTAACTTGGTCGGAAACATGTAGATTTTCGTCCCAAGTTCCGCAATTCGAAGTAAGAAAGGGTATGCCTATTGGCCCGAATAATAGCAACATGTATTATGGAACCAGCAGTGCGAAGTCACTCACGCCGTAGCATATACCCATGGGACAGCCATCGACATCCAAAAACCGAATCCAGAAGCTTTAGCAGGGTGAGGGATGAGTTGAGTGATGCCGTCGGCCCGCACCAGACACAGAAGCCTCCCTCCAGCCGCAAATTAACAAGAGGCACGCGCTAAGTGCTGGAATTGACAGGATCAACAAGTGCGTCCTTTGGAGCTTCATTTCACGTCATTTGTGCCGACATGATCGGGTGTATCATAGTATGTTATCTCAGGACATGCCCGAGGTTTAGCCTTCGCTTACCGGCGCCAAGCGTTCCCAAGCCCTGAAGCTCCGAAAGCAAACTGATTTCATGCCGTGCGGCGTCTCGCGACGTTGAACCGCAGGCGCCACGCGACTCCTGGTCGGGAATCCACCTTCTAGTGCTCTTTCGCCTGCACTGGATGGACGGAGCTCCAGTCGGGAAGACTGCGAGGACACATGGTACCCAGGCTCATATCAGCTTCCAATTAATTGGTACGGGCTCACGCATGTCACCGTGTGCTTGCTGGAACTCGGTTCCCCAAGCGCTGCTGACGTTCCACCAGGCTTGTGAGATGCCTGTCTTCCATCCGTCCCCAGGGCAAGGTAGCCAAAAGGCCGAGGTACCAACTCTTCAGGACTTCCACTGCCCGAAGTTCCTGAAGTTCTCCCGAAGTTTTGGCGGCGCTTCCCTTGTCCCCTGCAAAATGCATGTCTCCACATCCAATTCTCCGGCTGGACGGGCCGTTGATGACTGAGAGGGAGCGAAAAAGAATGAGAACTATCAGCTGCGCAGCTGACACGGATTCGTAACATTCGTTCTCGATTGCTCAGATGGGATGTTCCCGTCGCAGGACATGTGGTACTGCGTGGCACACACGAAGACAAGCAAAAGGGTAAGGCGGTGGAACCACAGTGCTGGCGACAGTGACCCCGAATAACTGGTTTTCTTTTTTTGCTGTGGGTGTGAAAGTGTCAGATGGGGGCATTTTTTTTTTTGGAGCATTTGGGGCACGCTGCATCGTTCCGTTCCTGCTGCTCTGATGAATCGTACACGTAGCCGCCTTGACATGCGGCTTCTGGCTTTGGGGAGCATGTGCTCCCGGAACTTGAATCAGGGCATGCCATTGTTGGGGCATGGCTGGACTTGGTTCGCGGTACTACCACGCTGAGATGGTAGCTTGGAGGGACGGGCTGCGAGGTTGGGTGCATGGATCTGATCTCCTCACGTTGGACATCCCGTGTTCCTCATGGCCTTATCCGGGAGTCCCCTCACGGCGGAACCACACAGTGTCTCGTCTACCACCAAATGCTT
This sequence comes from Coniochaeta sp. PMI_546, assembly GCA_021432605.1. Lineage (NCBI taxonomy): Eukaryota > Fungi > Ascomycota > Sordariomycetes > Coniochaetales > Coniochaetaceae > Coniochaeta > Coniochaeta sp. PMI_546. The sequence continues at coordinate 2,683,233 of MU271145.1, read as the reverse complement.
GAGCAACAGGTACAACAGTAAGACTCCACACTCACCACGTCCGCCTCAATCTGCAAAAGTGCAATTGCCCGTCCTTTTACCCCGCGGTGGGGGCCCATGCCATTCTCGCTCAAGTTGCAAGGTCCCCTTGTTCCCCTGTCCTGTCCGGTCCCCATCGTATCCCTGTTGCTATGGCTCGAACGGCTGCATGGCCGCCGCCAGCCAACATCCGTCGCACCTCAGGCTATGCCTAGCTTTTCTCGGTGACTACGGTCCGAACGCGGGAGTTTTGGGAAACAAATAACGGTCCAACAACACATGAAACGAGCGAATATGGCTTCTACTATAAGAATGCGGCTACTCCCAGTCCATGCCGCCCGCAGCTCCCTCGTCCCAGCTCTTGTCCCACGTGTACCAGAGCAGCTTCCACCCACATCCCTATCTTCCTGATCAATACATATACCCGTAGCAACCCATCCGCATACGCACCCGGGTATACGCATTTTGTGCAAGCTGCCTCGCCCGTTCGGTTTTGATCTGACCTTACCTCGATACACCGTTCTGCCGGACGTCGGCCCGATCAGCCATGGCTCTGCCAAAGGACTTCTTGTGGGGGTTCGCTACTGCTGCGTACGTCAATCAAGTCCCATTCCTGTTGACTGGCGACCCTAGATGTTGCCTCTCGCTTGTATTGTCCTTTCGCTGACGAGTAGTTCATATGTAGGTACCAGATTGAGGGAGCGGCTGATGCCGACGGCCGTGGTCCGTCCATCTGGGACACATTCTGTCAGATTCCGGGCAAAATCGCCGACAAGAGCTCGGGAGCCGTCGCCTGCGACTCGTACAACAGAACCAAGGAGGATATCGACCTTCTAAAGTCGCTCGGTGCCAACTGCTACCGCTTTTCCATCTCGTGGTCGAGGATCATTCCCATCGGCGGTCGAAATGACCCCATCAACCAGAAAGGCATCGACCACTACGTCAAGTTCGTCGACGACCTCCTTGAGGCCGGCATCACTCCCTTCATCACACTTTTCCACTGGGATCTCCCCGATGGCCTGGACAAGCGTTATGGCGGCCTGCTGAACAGGACGGAGTTTCCTCTCGACTTTGAGAACTATGCTCGTGTGATGTTCAAGGCTATCCCCAAGTGCAAGAACTGGATCACATTCAACGAACCGTGGTGCTCGTCCATCCTCGGCTACAACAGCGGCTACTTCGCGCCCGGCCACACGTCGGACCGCTCCAAGTCAGCTGTCGGCGACAGTGCGCGCGAGCCGTGGATCGTCGGCCACAACCTCCTCGTTGCTCACGGACGAGCCGTCAAGGCTTACCGTGACGATTTCAAGCCCACTCAGGGCGGCGAAATTGGTATCACCCTGAACGGTGATGCTACCTACCCCTGGGATCCCGAGGACCCGGCAGATGTCGAGGCCTGCGATCGTAAGATCGAGTTTGCTATCAGCTGGTTTGCGGACCCCATCTACTTTGGCAAGTACCCAGACTCGATGCTGAAGCAGCTGGGCAACCGGCTGCCGACCTTCACGGAAGAGGAGAGGGCGCTTGTCCAGGGCTCCAACGACTTCTATGGCATGAACCACTACACGGCCAACTACATCAAGCACAAGACCGGCACGCCACCAGAGGACGACTTCCTCGGAAACCTCGAGACGCTCTTCTACTCGAAGAGCGGCGAGTGCATTGGACCCGAGACGCAGTCGTTCTGGCTCAGGCCCAACCCGCAGGGCTTCCGCAACCTGCTCAACTGGCTGAGCAAGCGCTACAACCACCCCAAGATCTACGTGACGGAGAACGGCACGTCGCTCAAGGGTGAGAACGACATGCCGCTGGAGAAGATTCTCGAGGACGACTTCCGCGTCAAGTACTTTGACGACTACGTCCACGCGATGGCGAAGGCTGTCTCGGAGGATGGCGTCAATGTCAAGGGCTACATGGGCTGGTCACTCATGGACAACTTTGAGTGGGCTGAGGGTTATGAGACGAGGTACGTAGCGGACCAAGCAGTGCTTGATAGATCGCTGTGAAACTAACAAGTAACCAGATTCGGTGTCACATACGTAGACTACGTCAACGACCAGAAGCGATACCCGAAGAAGAGCGCCAAGAGTCTGAAGCCGCTTTTCGACAGCCTGATCAAACAAGGCTAGGATGAGGCCGGGGCCGGTCCGGTGAGCGCCAAGGATGCCACGACGTCGACAATACCTGTTGTTGCTGCTGCTGAAACTAAGGCGGCAGCGGCAGCACCAGCAAGACCAGCAACCAAGGCGGCAGACCGACCCCAAGCCAAGAATGGCAACAATTGGTTCAAGAAACTCTTGAAAAAACTCGGGATATAAACAGGGCGATACGGTGATGGTTGTAGATGTGTTGACCCTTCGTGACTAATTGTCACAGAGGTGGCAGTCGAGAGGCCCTGTCTTAATGATGGGAAGTTTTGCTCGTCTTTTCGTGGTATCTTGCTATTGGTATATATTGGTCTTCATTGATATGGTACTTTCATCACGAATGTTATGATGATTTTGGCCGTGGACAGGCCTTTGAAGCATTCGAACAATCTTCACTCAGCCGATACTACCCATCAGAGAAGTGACTTGCTCATCCTCGTCATGGTTGATGACCGACCGTGCGGAGGAAGCGCGGAGAAGCGGGACTCAATTGAGATCTGACAGTAGGCTTTAACCTTCTTTCGGCATGGTTCTGGGGTAGTGCGGGGAGAGACCGGGACTGAGACTCAACAGTGGGGGCTCAACAACCGAGGGATTGCTGCCGGACCGCTGGAACTTTGCATAGGTGCGCCCGTACTATGCACATAAGGGCAAGCTTGAAGGGCTAGAGCTGCGCTCACATATATATTGTGACGTAGAAGCACAAATCAAGTCCACGGCGACGGCCCTCCCTCATGTGTCCAAGTTGGCACTAAGTGCAGCCCCATTCGCAGCCAAGGAATCAGACACGACCTTGTTTATACCGCGTTCGCTTTCCTTCCTTCTATAGCAAGTAGAGCTGAGACCTTATTGGCTGTGTATAACCTCGGGTTCAGGTCTGGTGAGAAACGCTTTCAGGAACTTATCCCTCTCTCATACCATATCACAACCTCAACGCCGACTTGCACCTTTTCAGACTCCCTAGCAGTCTTTCACAATGTCGAACCCACCATCCCGGCTGCGCAACATCCTGGGACATCTCATAGGCGGCAGTCCCCAAACGCAAGAGTCATCACCAGCACAAGATGACTACACCCACTCTCACCACATCCACCAGCTCTCGCCCACCTTTTTCCTTGAGCGCGCAGCTGCCATCGAGCCAGACGCCGAAGCAATCTACCACGTGACAGCCAATGGCCGCATCCTTCGACGCTCGTACATCGAGTTCGCCGACCGCGCGCGCGGACTGGCATACTATCTAGTCAAGCACGGCTTCAAGAGAGTCGGCGTACTGGCGCCCAACACGCCTGCTTTCTTGGAGTCGATCTACGGCATTGTCGCTGGGGGTGGCGTGATAGTACCGGTGAACTACCGCCTCAAGCAGGAGGATATCGCCTACATCTTTGACTTTGCCGAGGTGGACGTGATTGTGGTTGATGCCGAGTTCGTGCACCTGCTTGACCTGTACAAGAAGAAACATGCGAGGACGCCGGTGATTATCGATAATGTGAGTATTGATTTGTCTCGAGCGAATAGCGTCGCGGTGGCTGACAGGAACAGGACACGGATGCTACAGAGGGAGAGCTCAGCGGCCCTTTTGACGACGCCGTCTTGGAAGGTCTTAACTACGATAGCCAAACCGGGGCCAAAGGCTGGGCAGGGCTGCCACAGGTTGTCAATGAGGACGACATGCTTGCCATCCCCTTCACCTCCGGCACGACTTCTAAACCCAAAGGCGTCATCTACACCCATAGAGGAGCCTACCTCGCCGCTCTTGCAAACATAGTCGAGTCCGGTCTCAACTACCATAAAGGCCGGTGCAAGTACCTCTGGACCTTGCCAATGTATGCCCACCTCATCCTCCTACCCCGCCCAACATCCAGAGCTAACAGTCACAAAGGTTCCATGCAATCGGCTGGACCTTCCCCTGGTCCGTTGTCGCCGTGCGCGGCACAAACGTCTGCCTCCGCAAGATCGACTACCCACTGATTTGGCGGCTGCTCAAGGAAGAAGGCATTACGCACTTTAACGCCGCGCCGACCGTCAACACGCTGCTCTGCGCTTCCCCGGAAGCCACTCCCCTCCCGCAGCCGGTGAGGGTAACAGTCGCGGCTTCCCCTCCGACGGCACACCTCTTCGAGCAGATGACCAAGCTGAACCTACACCCCGTCCACGTTTACGGCTTGACGGAGACGTACGGGCCCATCACCAAGGGATATCACATGCCGCATTGGGATAGCCTGCCGGACCACGAGAAGTTTGCGTTGATGGCGAGGCAGGGACATGGATTTATCACCAGCTTGCCGGTGCGAGTCTGCAAGCCTGAGCTGGCGGAGCAAGGAAAACTAGTCGACGTGGCCAAGAACGGCAAGGAGATAGGCGAGATCATGTTCTTGGGGAATATCTGCGCTAAGGGTTACTACAAAGACCCCGAGGCGACACGCAAGCTCTTCGCTGGCGGTGCCCTTCACAGTGGTGATCTGGCCGTCTGGCATGCGGACGGCAGCATCCAGATCCAGGACAGAGCTAAGGATATCATTATCTCGGGCGGAGAGAATATTTCCAGCGTCGCGCTAGAGAGCATGCTGGTCGAGCATCCGGATGTGCTCGAAGCAGGCGTCGTTGCTGTGCCGGATAGTCACTGGGGCGAGCGGCCGAAGGCGTACATCACGGTCAAGCAGGGGAAGGAGATGGACGGGCAGAGTCTTATTGAGTGGGCAAAGCATCAGAGTTCAATCAGCAAGTTTATGGTGCCAAGGGAGGTGGAGATTGTAAAGGAGCTGCCTAAGACGAGTACGGGTAAGATCAAGAAGAATGTGCTCAGGGAGTGGGCGAAGCACGGCGTCAAGGAGTGACGAGATAGAGGGATGGTCGGCATTGACTTGGAGCGTTGGAATATCATATCTTGTGCCAATAAAAGTGTGCATTTCGAACATGGCATCTACTTTGTCGAGATAGTGTGCGGTACCCTCATCAAGATGCTGCTCGATGTTCGCCGGTGAGATTCTGCACGCACTTCCACTTGATGTTACACTATTTTAGAGGTACAAGTGGCAGTTCACGTCCGCCTGACAACGACCAAATAAGACCATGAGCAGGTGAAGAGAGAAAGAGAGATGAGCGGGTGCCTAATGGTGCTGAATCTGCCTTTCGCGTTACTTCTATTTCCGACTACTTCATGCTAGTTCGTCGTCGCTACCAGACAAAGACCGAGCGGGACAGTTCCCAAGGTAATCCTTCCTCACGTCCCGGACAAGCCCAGGACCGCAATGAAAGAGAAGTTCGCGTCGCCTGGAGGCAGTGTAATACCAGGGACACAGTGGAGTCCAACCATGGGCAAGCCCAGAGGGTCGGTCTCCGGGTGACAAAAATAAGGATAATCAATTTTGGTCAATAGACCATAAAAGAGATTAAACTATATCGCGCGTTAGCAATAATTCTGATTGAGGCGTAGAGATTGGTTCAATAATCGACATACCTTTTAAGAACAGATACTACACTTGATCTAAGCCAAAAGGCAAAGAGAGCTAAAGAAAAAAAAAGAGAAAAGGAAACGGAGTTTCTGGGAGCGAAAGGGTGCTTATATATGTGATCACATAGTCCGTGCGTAGCCGTAGGCTTCCTAGTGGGGGCCTTCACCGCCTAGGCATAAAAAGATACCTTGCAATTAAGCTGCAGCGCGTCGCATCGCGCCTGGCTTAACCTCACCTCAGCCAGCTCCTCACTTTGCTCCTACCTCGCCTTTGCGGTTGATCATCTTCCCTTCCTCCAACATATCTCTGGTAACGGACTAATTTTGCCTGAAGATGGCAGCCATGTAAGTACATTCTCCACTGCTGTTCTCGTTCGTTTCTCAGAGCATCTCGACGAAATATCAAGCTACTTGCTCGGACACTCAGCTGACTCAATGCCTTCTTTCAGAGAGAGCTTCGACAACATCCACCTGGACTTATCCAAAGAGACCGGCAAGTGTAGATTTGCCGAGAATGGTCTGGGTTGGAAGCCAGCAGGGGGCGGCGAGGCCTTCACCCTCGATCAGAGCAACATCGGCGGCGCACAGTGGAGCAGAGCTGCAAGAGGCTACGAAGTGAAGATCCTGCAGCGCAACTCGGGCATCATCCAACTCGACGGCTTCGCGCAAGAAGACTACGAGCGACTCAGCAAGATCTTCAAAAACTGGTACAGCACGCCTCTCGAAAACAAGGAGCACTCGCTCCGCGGCTGGAACTGGGGCAAGGCCGAGTTTGGCAAAGCCGAGCTTACCTTCAACGTCCAAAACCGGCCGGCTTTCGAGATTCCCTACTCGGAGATATCGAACACCAATCTCGCTGGCCGCAATGAGATTGCCGTGGAGTTTGCCACCAGCGAGGATGCCAAGGCAGACGGTCAGAAAGGCTCGAGAAAGAGAGCTGCAGCTGGTAAGGATCAGCTGGTTGAGATGCGGGTCTACATTCCGGGTACGACGACGCGAAAAGAGGCTGAGGGTGGTGATGCCGCTAGCGATGCGGATGAGGAGGAAAAGAATGCCGTCACGCTGTTCTATGAGACGCTGATCGAGAAGGCCGAGATTGGTGAAACGGCAGGCGATACCATTGCTACGTTCCCTGATATCCTGCACCTGACGCCAAGGTACGATGCTTGGAGACTTTGAATCACACTCACGTTGCATATTGCTGACTGGTCACAGAGGACGCTTCGACATTGATATGTATGATACGTCGTTCCGTTTGCGGGGCAAGACATACGACTACAAGATCCAGTACGAGCATGTTAAGAAATTCATGATCCTTCCGAAACCCGACGACCTTCACGTCATGCTTTGCATCGGCCTCGACCCGCCTCTGAGACAGGGTCAGACGAGGTATCCCTTCGTCATCATGCAATACAAGAAGGACGAGGAAGTATCATTGGACATCAACCTTCCCGAAGATGTTCTCAAAGAGAAGTACAACGGTGCCCTACAACCACACTACGAACAACCGCTGCACCAGGTTGTCTCATATCTATTCAAGGGTCTGGCTGGAAAGAACATCTCAAGTCCGGCAGAGGAGTTCCAGACTCATCGACAACAGTACGGTATCAAGTGCTCGATTAAGGCCAGCGAAGGGTTCCTGTACTGCTTGAAAAAGGCTTTCATCTTTGTGCCGAAGCCGGCAACCTATATCTCCTACGAGCAGACCCAGTCAGTCACTTTCTCCCGAGTCGGCGGTGCCGTCTCAGCGCTGTCCACATTCGACATAACCGTCCACATGAAGAACGGTGCCGGCACCACGCAATTCAGCAACATTAATCGTGAAGACCTGAAGGCGCTAGAGGACTTTTTCAAGCTCAAAGGACTGCGCGTCAAGAACGAGATTGACGAGGATGCTAACCTCATGGCCGCCGCGTTGCGGGACGAAGTTATGGGCGACGACTCGGACGAGGAGGTCGTGGGCGCGAAGGCTGATCGTGGCTCTGCGGATGAGGATGAGTCGAGCGTGGATGAGGACTTCCGCGCCGACTCGGATAGTGATGTTGCTGAGGAGTATGACAGCGGGCATGAGAGCTCGGGGTCTGGCAGTGACGAGAGCGGTGTCGATAATAATGTTGGTAGCGACGACGACGAGGATATGGATGAGGATGACGATGAGGAGGAAGAGAAGCAGCCGCCCAAGAAGAAGAAGAAGTCTGGCTAGGGATATTCCTAGGGCAAAGTTCAGGGATCTTTTCGAAGGAGCACCTTGCGATGGAGGAGCTTGCGGTGAGCTTTGGAACAATGCTTATCCTTTTTCTGGGCGTTAAGGCATGGCTAGCATTAGCCTGAGATGGACTTTTACCGCCGTATGTGGCACTAACTGGGTCCTAAATGCGTCAAGGGAGGCAGAGCACAAAATCGAAGGTTTTATTTTGATTCATCCCGACGTCTGCTTGTATAATTCTGTTGTACGTCTATGTTGGGTATTATGGTCTACCTAGGCCCTAGGTCTTTGCCTGAGATGATGGATAACTGCATAAGAGCTGTGGTATGGCAACAACAGACCATCTTTCACCGGACCGAGGATCATTATATGCTTCCTAGACAGCTCTGTTGAACAGCCTTACCAGGTCGCTGTGACATTGCCGTTCATTTATACAAGGCACGTGAGTCAAATTGCTGGAAGATTTGTCAAAGGAGCCACATCCACCGACTTTTCGCTTCCAGGTTGCTGCCCCACCCTGGCATGTCATGAAAGTACCCCGCGGATTTCCAGAAGCATCACAGAACAACATCACTCGTCGTAAAAAAATAGGTCACCCATTCTTTGTACAGCTTTCGAAAGCCACCTCCAACCCAAATCGTGCTTTTAGTTGACATTGCACACAAAGGCAAACGGTGCTCGGGCGGAATAACGAGTTTGCTCCCCGGTAAATCTGATATTAGTCGAGACATTACCCAGCAAAGCAACAAGTTCGTCCGAAATGGCGCCCAACTGAGGATACCGTCCAGCTCCTTCCCAGCATGTGTTCTCGGTAGCTATCCTGCCGCACCAACTATGCCGAATATTTGCACACGACTGCTGCAGACGTTATAGCAGTTCTTCTGAACATTTTCTGTCTGCTGGCTCCGCACCAGCGGCTACTCAACAATGGAAGCCCAGGTAAGCTCTCGGTCTGTTCATATTGGTCCGGATAACGCCACTCTCGTTGCTACGGCAAACAATGCTTTAGCAACGTCAGAGATCCAGCTCTTCCATGGTCGTTCCTGTGCTCGACGCTAACTACTGTATCTTTCGCCAGGTTGAGAATGCGATCGAAATCGCTTGGAACCCAGCTTCGGACCAAGCACTGAAAGAGCAAGCATTCGACTTCCTTAACCGGCTGCGAACCGACCCTCAGGGATGGCAGGTTTGTGCCTCGCTCTTCACACAAACGCCAAGGAGATCCGAGGTGGTACGCCATTTTGCCCTCGAGATAGTCAACAACGCGGTGTCTACACAGTCGATCGACGGTCCCAGCCTGGTTCTACTGAAGGATTCCCTCCTAGACTATGTTAGGCGGACATACAAGGAGAATGCCGGCCAGGAAGTCGATACCGCCGGGCTGCAGAATAAGCTCGCGCAGACGCTTACTTTCCTCTTCGTGTATCTCTATAAATCTGGGTGGGAGAATTTTGTCGGCGACCTCCTTGACCTCACAGCCTTTCCCAACTCGACACAACGGAACAACCTGGCTGGGGTCATTTTCTACCTTCGTATCCTCGGCTCTGTGCACGATGAGATTGCAGACGTTCTGCTTGTCCGTCAAGGCCCGGAGTCTAAGCGCAACACCGAGCTCAAGGACTTGCTACGGGAAAGAGACGTGCGAACCATCGCCAGTTCGTGGAGGGAGCTGCTTGCCCATTTCTCCAACCAAAATGATCTCGTGGTGGAGATGACGCTGAAGGTCATGGGCAAATGGGTAAGCTGGATCGATATCTCCTTGGTAATCAACCAGGATATGATGAGCCTTCTTATTCCGCTTGTAGGCCGGACAAATGCGACCGGCAGCGAAGACAAGGTCAGGGATGCCGCCATCGACGCCTTCACTGAAATCGTCGGCAAGAAAATGAAGCCGGCGGACAAGACGGAGCTGATATCTTTCCTAAACCTCCGTGATATCATCAACCAGCTGATTGCTAGCCCGCCACTGCTTGATTTCAAGGGCACTCCTAAGTATGACACCGATCTAGGCGAGGCTGTTGCAAAGTTGGTGAACACCATCTTGGCGGACATAATCAGAGTCCTTGAGGACAACGAAGTTGGAGATGAGACAAGAGGGAGTGCCGAGAGACAACTCCAGGAGTTCTTACCTTCCCTGCTTCGCTTTTTCTCTGACGAATACGATGAAATTTGCTCGACCGTGATTCCCTCCCTTACCGATCTCCTTACCTTTCTCCGGAGGGTTGGCACGCTCCCACCAACCTATACTGAAATGCTTACCCCGATCCTCAACGCCATCATCCAAAAGACGCGATACGACGAGACGTCTTCGTGGGGTGCCGAGGATGAGCAAACAGACGAAGCAGAGTTTCACGAGTTGCGAAAGAAGCTGCAGAACTTACAAAAAAGCGTTGCTGCCGTTGACCAGGACCTATACATCGAGATATTAAGCAATCTCGTTGCCAACACCTTCACGAACCTCGACCAGCAAGGTTCCCAGATGGATTGGCGGGACCTCGACCTTGCACTGCATGAGATGTACCTATTTGGTGAACTTGCCCTGCCCAATGCCGGGCTGGCGGCCAAGAGTCAACCGAACAGTGTCGCTGCAGACCGACTTGCTGCCATGATGAGCAAGATGGTCGAGTCTGGTAAGCCCCTACGGTCGCCAAGCTAATCATTTCTCTGAAAGCGTTCGCGGGCTAACCCAATCTTGCAGGTATCGCCAACTTCCCGCACCCAGCGATAATCCTCCAGTATATGGAGATCTGCGTCAGATACTGCGTGTTCTTCGATGCTCATCATGAGTACATACCCCAAGTACTCGAGAACTTTGTCCGTCTCGTGCACCATCAGCACGTGCGCGTCCGGACTCGTTCGTGGTACCTCTTTATGAAATTCGTCAAACATCTTCGGGCGCAGGTTGGTAATGTGGCCGAAACGGTGATTCAGTCCATCGGTGACTTGTTACCAATCAAAGCTGAGCTCGGGGGGGACGACGACAACGACGACATGTCTTCTGATGCCCAGGACAACTCAGCCGATGCCGTCTTCAACAGCCAGCTATATCTCTTCGAGGCTATCGGCTGCATATCGTCCTCTGGCGGCATTCCTGCCGACAAGCAAGCGCAGTATGCTCGTCTCGTCATGGACCCTTTATTCCGCGATATGGAACAGCACCTGCCTCGGGCTGCAGCGGGAGACGCACAGGCGACGCTGCAGGTGCACCACATCGTGATGGCTCTAGGCACGCTAGCCAACGGCTTTTCCGACTGGCATCCTGGCTCTTCAACCACCACACGACCGCCACCGGCAAAGGAGATCTCGGCCGAGTTCGCACGGGCTGCAGAAGCCATCCTTGTTGCCCTCAACCAGCTGAATTCCAATGCCGAGATCAGGACGGCGTGTAGGTCGGCGTTCTCGCGTCTCTTAAGCGTGCTGGGCTCCGCAGTCCTGCCACAACTGCCGCAGTGGATCGAGGGCTTGCTATCTCAAAGCTCTAGCAAGGATGAGATGGCAATGTTCCTCCGCTTACTGGACCAGGTTGTGTACGGCTTCAAAGGGGAGATCTATAATTACATGGACGTCCTTCTCTCGCCGCTCTTGCAGCGCGTGTTTGGAGGCCTGTCGGAACCTATTAATGGCACTGACGATGAGATCCAACTCCAGGAGCTGAGGAGGGAATTCCTTACCTTCGTGCAGATCATATTCGTCAACGAACTCGGTGGCGTCCTAGTCAGCTCGACAAACCAGCATTTCTTTGACTCTCTCATTGCCTCCATCATTACGCTCTCCAAGACAATCGGTCACGGAAATTTGGTTGCCAGTAGGATCGGCTTCAACGTGCTAACTAAGATGGCCCAGGCATGGGGCGGCCCGGACGTTGCCACCATCTCGGCCAAGCCCACCCCGCCAACCGGAACTCCGGCTCCTGCCTTTCCAGGGTTCGACCAGTTCATGATCGAGCGATTCCATACTGCCTGCTGGGAGGTCCTCCAGGACCCTCAATTCAAGCCCAGCAGCGACGCTCAGAGCAGACAGGTGCTCAGCGAGATTGCCGGGCTGGAGCAGACTCTGTATACCAAAACGGGAGACATCTTCATCCAGCACCTCCAGACCGTCACACTGCCCAACCTAGGCATCGACAGCGTGGAGTTCTTGCGAAACTTGACCACGGGAGAGCGCCGAACCTTTATGAACTACCTTCAGAATCTGCTCAAGAGCCGTCGATAGGACGATGCTCATGTCGGTGGCGGTCATGAATCCGGCGAGCCTTCTCCAGTTTCAGTCAGGAGGAAGCCTTCCGTTGCTTTTGATGGTATCCCTGTTGTAAAGAAGGTCAGATGGGCTCTCTAGAGGTGAAGGAGGCGGAGGATATGGTCGTAGGAGCGCGATGCATTGCCGGAGTTGGCGGGAGACTGAATCCCCTTATATCCATCACCAATTGAAAAGAAGAAAAATCCAGAAGGTCCCTTTGGTTCGCCATCATAGATAGAGAGATGTCTAGGTCCTCAGTGGAAGTTGTTGCTGCGGCATTAGTCCGAGCAGCTGCCTTGCCTTAGCCGGAGCTGCTCTGTTTATATCTCTAGCAGCGTGAACCCGTTGGTAGTAGGTAGAGGTTGCCGACAATAGGAACACAAATACAAAGTACATGGCCTCCGTACAAAATGTCCACTTAGTCCCGAGTGGTCTCATTGATGATTCATGCTTTCCTTGGTCTTGTCGTTGTCAGCATGATGTTTCCGAACGTACCTCGTACCATTGTTCCTAGAGGCGCAGCTGTTGTGATAGTACATCACGACTCACTTGTGTCTTCCAGTAGTACCAGACACTGAACATACAGCCTCTCTCTGTAGCGGGTGGTGGGATTGGAGAAGAAGAAGCGCAGGTTGCCTCGATGCGACACACGTAACTCCAGCTAATGCAGCTGGTGGCAAGTGGGATCATGGTTTATTTTCCAAACCTGTCAACTATCGGGACATGTCCCTGGTTTCAGCAGCCAATATAGACGTGTTTCACGGAAGTGGAGAGTATCACAGATGCTGGTTGTGCACGGACCATATGGTGTTGAGTTCGGCGGTGCTCGTCCCCTCGTGCAGTTTCCGTGAGCCAGGAGTAGATGACATGCCATAATGATACAAGTGACACGGCTCACGTACTTGCGTCTCTACTACTTAATGTTTTTGCTTGTTATGTTTCTTTTTCTCTTCTTGTTTTCTCGCAAGAGCAGTTGGTCGAGAGAAGAGAGACATTGACTCTGATACCTGGATGTGGACTCCCGAACCCAGAATTCACCAGCCAAGGTCCACCTGTCAGAGCTGCCAGAGCGAACAGTGAAGTAGGGAAGGCAAGAATGACTCTATCAAGAGTGGAGGGGCATGACTTCACGGTACGCCGAGTGTCTGGCGGCCCTTTCTAGCTCGGACTTCATTTAGGGCGCTGAGGGTCTGTAGCTTCAGGCTGAGCATAAGGGGTTGTGTGGGATCCCCGTGGCGGATAGCGGGAGGTATTGGCTTGATATTACATCTGGTAATTGTGGAAGTAAAAGACGGTGGAGTTCAGAAACCCTGCTGCTAAACTTGAGTGAAGCTTGCTTCAAAGCGGCTGCCTTCGTTCCTTGAAGTTGAAGCTCCCTCATTTCGCCGCGCTTTCACCTAATCCCACCGTACCGCGACCACTATCAACCGTCTCAGCCAGTGACGCTCTTTTTCTCGCGTTCTTTACGTCTCCTGCTAGTATCTCTCATTTCTTTCCACCCAGATTTTGTATCCGAGTGACCGCTAGCACACCGCGCCTTCCTCCGGAAGTACCATTGTTCCTGCAAGGTTGAGAGAGGTACTCCAGGCATCTCATTTCTTAACTTAGGTTTCCTCAAACTTCTACTCTGACAGCATCGTCACTACTGCCTTTGTCCGGCTCAGCTCTTTCCATCAACGGCGCTTTACTGCCGTGGAAAAAAGCGTGGTACCGTCGCCCATTCTGGACACTCCTTCTCAGCTCGGCAACCCATCCCCATCCCTCTCTATTACATAGACCATATTGACTTCGTCAGACAACAGTCAACTTGGAATACCATCAGCACCCCAGTCTGTTCTCTGTCTTGGAAATTCCAACAGATTATGCCATCATTTCTGTCAGTTTGATGATACCGCATTTCTAGGCGAAGATTCGGCGGAATATCGATAAACACTCTCCAGACGATCCCCAGTGATACCTCCAGGCGAAGGCTTAGTTTCCAGCTGGATACCGTCAGATGCGCGCTGAAGTTCTTCAAACAGACTCTGTTCATGTTCTAGGCATCGAGTAGGTTTCGCCTGATCATCTTCTCTCTGTTCCCCCGGTCCTTTCGATCTTGACTATTGGGTATTTAAAAACACTTGTAATTGCCATGCTTCGATTTGGTCACCAGAGGAAACAAGATTCATGGATTTCTTTTGTATTTGTTCACGTCGTTCTCTTTGAGTGCTTGAAACGACGCACCATCAAATGGTATTGCTCAGTGGCGGATTCACTAACAACGATCACAGTTGTCATCTGCTCGACCTGTACTACGTACTTTCACTGAGACCGACAGTCCTCACATCGTCCTACAAAATGCCTTCTTCTACCGGCAATATCCGGGAGGTCAAGCCATGGATCAATCGTCGTTTTGTCCACGACATTGCACAGTACACAATGCAGAATTACTACCGCTCTCAAGAGGTTGCCGCTAGCCCTTTCACAGGTTTCTGTATACCTGTCACCCCCCATACACGTCTAACCAACTCCCCTACCGGAGGCGTTATCGGCCGATATCTAGCCAAGCCCACTGACCACGCAAGTTCGTTGTGCACGGCCTTGACCTTGTCAGAGAGCAGCAGTGCCGGCTGGGATCCTCAGCTTTCACCAGAGGTGTATCATGATCCATGTCTTGCCACACAGCAACCCATTCTCAACGGAAAAGAAGCGGTTGTGAATTTGCAGCTTACTCCTCAGTCGAATGGACCGCCTGAGAATGACTTCACCGGAGACATCCCTACGATGGCCAAGGTGAGTGCCAACATCCCCCTTGGAGTGGCTGTCTGCAGTAGACCATCTGACAAGGCCACGGCAGACTACTCTCGTTGGCGCTAAACTGCCTCTTGCACATGGGTCTGCACCTAGAGACAAGCGATCCCGCACACAGCACCAGCAGCCCTTCCGGCCTCCTTACGCTCAAACTGGCAATGGTCTCCTTACTTCGAAGTCGACGACTGATGCCTATCCCTCTACCGATTCCGTACTGAACACTACTTTTACACAACGACAGCAAGCTTCCACGGCGTCTGGCAAAACCTGCGCCTCTCACAAACCACTTGACCCGGCAGACATAACTTTCTTGTTCAAGACACTGGACCAACAGTTGAAGGCCTCCAGCAACGTTTCACTGATGACTCGCCTTGTTCCTGTGCACCAGGGTCGTCCGGGTGAACACATCCTGCGGTTGAGCGAGCAGACCGGTGAACTTTACGCATGCATCCCATGCAATCCATTCGCGCCTAAGAGCACTGTCGGTCAGCAGGAGTATAGCTTGCCTTCCTACGACTCTTACATCCAGCAGAAAGCCAGTGGTGGTCGCCGAGCAAAGGACCCTTATCCCGCAGTAGGCAACTCAAGCCTGAACACATGCAATCATTGCCAGACACCGACCAAGGTGCTTAACAATGAGTCTCTCTGCCCTTTCCATGCGTACTACCTAGCGACGGGTCGCTTTCTAGGCTACTACGAGTTCTGTGCTCTTGTCGAGATGGAGAAACATGGCTTGTCCATTTCGAGCGGCTGGTGGACTATTGAGGATATGGTGCCTTTCGTTGACGCTCTCGCGGAAAGGATCGACAAGTGGCGTTTTCTGGAGGAGAGCTCCCCCATCCCGAAAGGATCTTGGGTCAGCAAGGTCTCTCCATATGGTGCCATTGGAGAACAAGTACCCCAGAATGCTCGTGGTAAGACTGCTTTCCAGTTTGGGGCAGAGCAGACCTTGGCCATGGCGGTCGGTCATCAAACTGATCAGACTACGGTGAATCTGAAATTCGATCAGGTGTACAGGGAGGCGACAGGAGTCAGCTGCGCCTAGAAGGATTGCTCCAGTCTCTGTCAAGACATTTTAAGAACCAATCTGCTGCAACAAGTTCTTGAAGTGGTTCGGATCAAGCACATGGTGGCATCGTCAACCATGAGTACTAGCTTGTAGGTCACCATCGACTCAAGGTGCTATACCACTTGCTAATTCTTCTCAGACCGCCAACTCAGATGGTGGCCACTTCCTCATGACTGACGACACCCGGTCCCCACCTTACGATGTACAGTATAGTGCCGACAGGTCAGTCATATCTCCCACGTCTCGTTATCCAGTGCCTAACATACGTTGCAGGACGTGATCTGACATTTTTGCATCTCTCCTGGATTTCCTTTCATCAGCGTCTCTTGTCAGCGATCAGAGTCGGCATCTTCAATCTTCAAGAAGCCTAAATAATTGGAAGAGGTGAATTATCACCACAACACTTTAGGAGAAGACAGTGCCCAAATAGGCCGCATAGGATCGATGCGAGCAACAAACTTTGCTTAACCACGGGAGGTAGATGCCACGAAGGTACAAGGGTTCTTTGAGTACAGACCCGTCTACAATATGTTGAGATATCCACCGTGCTTGCCATTATTGACGAGAAGTGAAAATGTTCCTTGCGTGACCATCGAGCCCTCGATGTAAACCTGCTCATCTATTAGGGTCTAGACGATCTCGGTGGAGATGCCGCTAGAAACGACTGAACAGGGCAAGAGTTTGACGACTCGACGGCCTAGAAGACAGCCGCCATGCTTCTATGTTCGAGAGGAAAGACGTGCGCCAACCTTCTGTTCACCGGAGCGCTGAGTAGCTAACATCATCAGGTCGCGAGAACAAGCATTTTGAAGCTTTTTTGGTTGAATTGTGCTAGAATGGAACTATGTTTGTCATCTCAGTCGTATGACGCAGTTACAGTCATTTTATGTACGTTGCGATGCAAGTCCGAACAACGTCGGGGTCCGTCATTTCGTTACCGATCCTTTCACTCTGGTCCCTACAGATGTAGAGGGATAGCGACATGGGAATTCACGACGGAAACTCCCGCACAGACATCGACATTGAGCCCGTGGACAAAGACGATTACTCTGATGTGGCTTGAACTTGTGTGATTATATAGCCTGTGATGACAAGAGAAACGGGGACTGAAGGTATCTCCTCGCCCCTCTAGCCGACCACTAGGGCGTGGCATCGCTGCTTGAAGGCAGTGCGGCTTTCATGGACATCTATAAGTATTTCAGAAGCCCGTCCCGGTCAACCAGGAGATGCGTCGTGCAATTACCACTGGTTGTTTCAGGGACGATAACTCCTCTAGTTCTCTAAGCTCAAGAAAACCAGATCTTAGATGAAATGTGACATCCACCCACCGTCAGCATCTCAAAGCCTCAACGTTACGCCCACCTTTGCCAGAACCGCCTAGTCAACAAGTATCTTCCCCTCCAAAGCACCGTAATTCCTGAAAAAGCTATCAAACAACCCAATACCATGCTCAACATCACCACTCCCGCCCGTCTCGCGGATACTATGCATGCTCAACTGCGGGTTACCCAGGTCCAGCGTGCGCACGCCCATCTTGGCGCTCAACATGGGGCCGATGGTGCTGCCGCAGGGACTGTCGTTCCTCACCACGAACAGCTGCAGCGGGACGGGCGGGTCGGCCAGCCTCGCGGCCTCGCGGACCAGCACGATGCCGGGCGAGTTGGTGGCGTAGCGCTGGTTGGCGTTGATCTTGATGACGACGCCCTTGTTCATCTCGGGCTGGTGCGAGGACTCGTACTTGCCCGCGTAGTTTGGGTGGACCGAGTGCGCCATGTCGGCCGAGACGAGGAAGGACCGGGACAAGGTCTGCTCGAAGGCGGATGCCTCCGAGGCGGAGTCGTTGCCCAGCACCGACAGGCGGCGGAGCACGGCGGGCAGGAGGTTGGAGTCGGCGCCGTGGGCGGAGGTGCTGCCTATCTCTTCGTGGTCGAAGCAGGCGATCAGCCGGATCGAGGGGTCGGAGTTGAGGGAGGAGGCTTTGGGGCCGGAGACGGAGGCGATCAGGCCTTGGACGGAGCAGAAGGTCATTTCCTGGTTGTCGAGGCGGGGGGAGAAGATGAACTCGTCGCGAAGGCCGCCCAGGCAGGACTTTTGGGTGTCGTAGAGGACGAGCTCGAAGTCGGTGATGTCTTCGGCCGAGACGCCGGCTTCGGCAGCGACGAGCTCGACGATGGGCAGGTGGTGGCGCTCGGTCACCGCTTTCAAGGGCTGGAACTCGCCTTCGTCGGACTTCTCGGCGGCCTCCTCCTTCTTGACCTCCTCACTGGGTTTGTTGAGCTCAGCCGCGACCAGGCCGGCGATGGGGAAAAGTTCCGTTTCCTTGTTGGGATTGAACTCCGGCGCACGGTTAAGATGAATAGCCAGCGTCGGGATCCTTAGTATGGGCTTATCCACCTTGACAAGCCTCTGCTCGAACCCGCCCTCGCCGTCTTTGACGAGAACACGGCCGGCAACAGACAGGTCGCGATCAAACCAGCTGTGCCAGATGCCGCCCCCGTACGTCTCGACACCGACCTGCAAGAAGCCGGCAGCGGACTTCTTGGACACGGGCTTAAGGCGGAGACAGGGCGAGTCCGTGTGCGCGCCGACCATGCCGACGGGGCCACCGGGTCGCCATTTGTGGCCGACGGCGAACGCGACGATGGAGCTGCCGTTGCGGGTCAGGTAGTACTTGCCGCCTGGCTTGACGGCGCCGGTCCAGTCGTCCCGCTCGCGGATCTTGGCGAAACCCGCTTTTTCCAGAAGAGATGCTGCACTGGCTACGGCGTGGTAGGCTTGTGAGGTATGTCAGATGGCTGAACGGAGAGCTGGTATGTGGAGAGAGCTTACGGGTTGGAGAGGCATTCACGAAGTCGAGGAACTGCAGGGCTGATTTAGGGGGTGCCATGGTTGTTTTGGATGAGATGTTGCGGCGCAAGGAAGGGTTCAAGGGTGTGATCGAGAGGGGCGAGACTATCGACCTGGCTGAATATGCTGCCAATGTCGGTGACTTGATGCGCATTTATTGTATGCTGGATAGTGAGCAGTTCAAGTAGCATAAAGCATCACTCGGTCTGTGACTTGACGTTGAAGATTTAGACCCATTTGGTTCGCCGGGCGACCCCGCAGCATGGGCAACTTTTGGTGCTCCATCCCATGCATGCATGCATGCTTTATGCTAGAGGTATGTACCATGACGATCGGGAGCCTTGAACGAATTCGAGGTCATGGACAACGGTATTCGAAGTGATGGCTGCTCACAGGAAATTTGGGCTTCATCTTGGCAGGTAGGATGTTCACCCAAGGAACAGAATGACTTCCCTTTACGGCTCGCAATGGAGCAACCTGAGCACCTCCCATCTTCGCAGGCGTGTTTGGGCTGTCATTAAAGGTTCGGAAGTAGCCGTGGCCCCATGTCACCACTTCGTCAGGTGGGGCCACACATCGCCCTCCAAGCCTCCCGTCAAATGGCTTAGCCACGCCGCCCTTACTGAGCGGGAAAGAATACGATTATCTGCAGTTCTTGGCTTGGATCGATTTTCTCATCCTTACTGCTTTTGATAATTTCGAGTCTGAGACTCCAGGGGGAGAGAGAGTCGTGAGCGACTGAAGAACGCACGAGCTTCGTCAGGGAAAGTATTGTCTCAGAGACATGAGAGACAAGAGACATGCAGGCGATCACGGCGTATTACAGCTGATCTTATTGGCTGTCTTGATCTCCAAGCTGGCAGACCCTTGGCAGACCCTTGACCAACCCGCTCCCTGTTCCTTCAGCCTTGTTGGCGTTGGCGGCAATTTTGATGCGTCACTTCCTCCACGTGTATGTGATGTCCAATCCCTTCCGGACGCCCTCCTTTTCAATGCTACTGATTCTGAATGTGTGTAGTTGGAGTTTTCCATGGTGATGCGGAAGAATGTCTTCGAATCTGTGTACGATAGCCAACCGAAAGGTAACAGCTTCCAACAAGGCGATCCTCGTCGCGATTTCTGTAGGTTACAATGACGCCACCAACAGTGTAAGGGTCGCTGTTTTGGGCTGGCATCACCGCTCCTTTCCTGCCAATTTCCAGGGCAGGGACGGTGACACCAACCTGCAGTTGTCTGCCCTAACCGTGTGTGACGCCCACGGTCTTGCGAAAGTGCTGTCTGGACAGCTCAGCAAGGGGGCCAATTGCTGCCAGACCTGTCGGAGGTGTGTCCGCAAGGGCTGCTTTCTCGCAGCCGGGCGACGCAAGCAGACGGCACGATCGATTGCCCGATGTGGCAGTGGGGCGAAGACGGTGAAGTACCTCCAACGGTGCCGTTGTTGCGATAAAAGCTTGACGATAGACCATATTGGGCGTGAAGTCAATCTGATGCATGATTAGGTCCGTATGTATCGCCCAAGCCCAGGTTTCATTCAGGCAGATGAAGTGGCAGAACGTGAGTTTTTCCTAAATTGCCAAATCCTCGAAGTCTCGAGGAGTCTACTTTAGCTAATAGGTTCAATCCTTCCTTCGTCTATACCTCTTGTTATATAAAATTTGAGACCCATTCGAGTCATACGAGTGAACTCAGTTTGAGTCTTGACAAAGCAGGCAGTCCAAGGGCAAATGCCCAATCGAGTCTAAAGCCAACGGGGAGGTTCGTGTTCCGGGTCGTTGGGACGAAAATCGTCCATAGATACTATACACAGTTCTGTGCAGTTGGCAGACAGTAAACGTCGCTACCGAGTTTCAGCACGGCAAATCTTGTGGATTGAAATGGATGGCGCATAGATGCTCATCAGCAAATGTCCAAACCAAGTGTTGGTGTTGCTTTTGCCCATGGAGGAGAGCCATCGTAGAGTCTCGCCGCAAGCACCATCCATACATACCCAGAGTAGTACTCTACGCAGGATTGAAAAGAGCGTGGAACTTGAACAGACTGGGCGTCCTGACCAATGATACACAACCTTTCCGAGCTGTCGCTCGCTTACCCTGAAATGCATCATCGTGGAAGGACTTGAGTACTAAGCCGAGCGCTATGTGCATCGATTGGAGACCAGGGGAATTCCGAGAAGAAGGAACTTGGCAGATGCCAGAGCAGAGACGTGAATAATCTCGCAGATATCTCCTAGTGATGCAAGGGACAGGTGGGAACAGGGCAAGGAGCGAAGACAGCGTCGTGCTAGCGCCAACTTAATGGACCTATGCTTCATCCCAAAAGGTTGGATTTGCCAAGCGACCAAAACTCTCTGAAGCGGAAGGTTGTGCCTCTTCTCGATACCAAGCGTTACCGAAAGCAGGAGATCTGCTAATTGGGAAGTGGAACTGGACGGTCTATTGAGAAGACTTGACGGCGAGCCTGGAAACAACAATTTGGATTTCGGATCCCTCGCTGATTTTGGGTGCGACGATCAGACACGAGTACTGTGTCAAATTGTTCCTTTGCGGGCCGTTCTCGAAGCTCAGATGGGGATACGGCATGTCCGACCCGTCTGCTTCAATCTTTGCTTCGATCATGGTGATTGTCTCGATTGAAAGTAGCGTACGTATTCCATAGAAATGTAAGCTTTTCCTTCTCGATGCAGGAATAGGGGATTCAGCGACACCTTTATCCATCTCTTCTTGCCTGACATGGTCTAGTATACAGTATAGTGAACGATTCGGTAGTGAGACGACCATTCTCAGTCGTGTCCAGCATCCGTGCGATAGCAATAACACTAGCTTCGGCAGTGCCAGATGCGCGATAGCGTACGCTGTCAAGGGCTCCCCAGTCATTGCATGACAAGACGGATAATCTTGACCTTAGATGGGGGTTTTCCCCCCTCGAGGCTCGACCCTCGTGAGGTGAAGAGCTAGAGTCGCTGAGTAGGTCGTTGTCAGTAGGTATTTAATAGTATCACCGAGCCGGAGCATCTATCTTTGATCAGCTGAACAAACCCGGGAGAGGCGAGAGACTTCGCGAGGATCACAATGAGCTGGGCGCAAGCCACGCCCATGGTACATGCAGCGACTGTTGAACTGGCCGCGATCTCCGCCTCGACCAATGTCGCTCCTCGCCCGCATTCAGCGATCAGGATAGTCGAGTCAGGATAGGCGGGATGACACGGGTCCCGGGTCTGAAAGTTGGGAGCTGCACATTGTTCGTTTTAGTCCGGGCGAGGTTTGCAGGTCTGAGGGAGGTAGAACAGCAGGCTAAATAGCAAGTGTAACACCATTGCTGTCTGTTGCGTCTCGTCGTTTCCTGTCCTTTGCGATATCGAGCTGCTCTTAAGCTTGCCTTTATAAGGGTTGCGCGGCCGGCTCACCAAAACCTGGGCCATGGCCTCAAACAGAGGTGATTCATTCCGTGGGTCTCCCGCAGCCCGCCTTCTCCAACTTAGCAAAGTAGGGCCACGTCTCTCAATTGGGGTTGCGGAGGAGGATCCTGTCTGTCGAGGAGGAGGGTACTCAATCTCGACAGAGAATTGCGATGGCAGCGGGAAACGGGATGGATTTGCTCGACCACGGTGGTACCAGTGTACCTACCTTATTTATGTAGTCGCCTTGCTGTGGTACTGTCGTCCTCGTTCCAGTTCCCATCGCCAGTGACCCCACCATGCACCAAGATGCAAGCTACCTCAGAAGTAAACAACACCTCGTCCATTCGGGCAGATGATGAGTTCCATGGCCACCGGGTCAAATGTCCTCAAGGCTTGGGCCCAGTGGTCGAGTAGCACTCGTGAAGGAAAAAGGGGACCCGCGTCGCCAGCTTGTCTTTGCCAGTGTTCTTCTGCGTTCGTTGGTCAGTCAGTGCAAGGCGGACCAATCTTGGCTGAAGGACAGCCGTCCAGTCACCAGACACGTCCCGAGAGGGCAAGGGGGGGCGCATGTGGGCGCAAGAAGGTTGAGTGTGGGTCGGGGTACTTGCGGGATACTTGGAAGGCCCGGTACATGCGGACAAAGTGATCCCTGCACACGCTTGCGACCAGTGATCTTCGCTCACGCAGACTGGCGTCACACCCCGGCAAAGCTGGCGTGGCAGGGTCCTGCACCTTGGGATCACTTCGACTGCAGAGTCTATACACCACACGGGCAAGATTTTTTCTTCTTTGGTTTGCAGGCCTCTCCTGGATCGAGGTGGGTGGAAGGATGACGAGATAGTACAGATGGTGTGCCACAGATGTCTCTCAATGCTCCGAAGCACTGGATGCCTTGGAGACCGTCAGCGCCAGATGAGCCGCAGACGTGCCGAACCTAGAGGTACTCGATAGAACCGACCGCATCGCTGCGATGTTTGAGAAATGAACTGACGACAGCGCCAGAACGGGAAAGCAACCAGGAACGTAGCGCGTCTGTCGTGCTCTCAACTCCCCGGTAACCTCACTTCCCAAAACTATAACTGCGGATACCTAAGCTTACTGCGGTATGGTTGAGATTCAAATCTCTATTAGGGTGGAGCAGGATTCGTGCAAAGTCCTCATCCCACCATTTCACCCCCGCGATGTGACAATAACGAACTCGCGTCCCATGAGCATACATCTTTGACAAACAAAGTCTAGGTTCTGGCGAACTGTCTCTCTTTACAAATGCTCGGAGAATCAGAGACGCCACTACAGAATTGACCTTCTGGCTGGCGTGGGAGAGTCAGAAATGAGGCATAGTGAAGCTCGTTAGCAATCAATAGGGAGGTAGTTATCTTGAATTCCACAGTTTCCCTTCGCTAGTGTGGTGTGGTGTGGCAGGGATATGCTGGGCTTAGTTTTCATCGTCGTAGGAGCTAGCGCGCGGGCACTGTCAAGAGGCTATAGCTTCTGTTGCGCTACCTTGCCTTATATCTGGCAAAATGCTAGGAGACGACATTCCATTCACAAAATCACCCTCTAAGAATAAGGTAGCGAGAGTATGAGAGCTCTAGCGGTGGGAATAGCAGGACAGGAATACACAGTAAACTAGCCTCATACGACTTCCCTCACTGCGCGTGGTAATTATCGCAGGACAGCGGTTGCTCGATATAGACATCCCACATCACTCGAGCGTCGTTACACGGTTTCCGGTGTAAGCAGTCAGCGTCCTCATCGAGGCACCCAGGCACATGAGCGCTGCCTGAGGTCGCCCGAGTCCAGAGTTGCTGATCTCCCGAAAAGTCTGCCGGCCAGTGACTCAATCCGAGCTTACTGGCACCAGGTGCCCAGAACGAAGTCAAGAAAGTCCTGCAGTGTCGAACAACCTCGAACGCAATGTAAGGTCTGTGCGTAGGAAAACACATATGAGACGAAGTCATCATCGCCGACGTCCGACACCATGAAGCCTGGTACCTGCTACTCTATGTCTCCCGACCTTGCGATCTTGGTCCTCTGTCGCGAGGGTGAGATCAGGGACCGCCCTGCATCATCATAGTGGAGCCCAAATTTGCCAAATATACTGCGTGGTACAACTCACACAGGTTCAATCTTCCATCATGGACGAACACCAGTGTCAAACAGCCACTGCCGCTCATTCTTTCCAGCCAGCGCAGCCATGAAGATCAAAGGTCGCCAGTCTCTATAGCTTGGGGCCACCCACAGAGAGATCTTGACGTCGGCGGCAGACTTACCGCATCGATGCTAGCTAACCCCCTGGTGATCGCAAAAGCGATCGGGCTACCTTAAGGTATGCACAATTGCCATTTACTTCGCGAGAATTTACCGAGTTTGCCTGCCCATCTTGGATCCATCTGACCTTACCTCCCAATAAACTCGCTTTGTTACAATGCTACTATGTTGGCATCATCTTTGCACACAAGTCCGAGTTTCTTGACGGACGTCTGTCAAGGCATCAATCCAAGCGGGGAATCCTCCAAATTGGAACGGTAATAAGCAGGCTACTAATATACACTACGTAAAATGAGTGGTGTAATTCTTGAGTTGGACTCCCTCTTTCCATATTTGTCTTTGCCTGCTTGTTGTTCGGAAAGTGCCCTCTGTTATTATGACTTTTGCGCCCACTAAACAAGCCTCGTGGCCGGTTTGGCGCTATGAGGTGGGGATTAAGACGACAAGTCGCTAACTTACCTTCTGAATGAAGCCACCTTATTCTCTATCTGACTGTATCGACGAGGCAATGAGTTTGTTCCAGCTTCTCAGCAATTGCGAGGATCCTTGGCTGGTACGAAGAAATGACTTACATTTGTGTACAAGCGTAGCCTTCCTGAGCAGCGGTTCAACGTGAGGTCAACGAGGGTGCTAGAAGATGGTATGTAAGGTAAACTTCTTTGCTGCTCGTTAGGTAGGTGTAGGTATAACGAGGTCTCTGTGAGGCTTCTTTAGAAGGGCTAGTACCGTAGGGTACTTCTTACCTCAATAAGGCGATCAAAGTAGCGGGGAGTGGAAAAGTGGATTCTCTTGAAGTAGCGTCTAAGTACCTGCGCGCTAGAAGATACGTACCAGGATCGGGGCGCATCCAAGGATGTCCCCTTCCACCGCTCCAGGGACAGCAAGCAGCCAGCAGCCAGGCCTCTCCACCATCTCCATCCACATCTCTCTTCTCTTTCCGTTCCTTCTATCGTTCCTGGTTCTCTTGCAACACCACCAGCGCAACGACAACTACGACCTCTTGCAAACCCGCAACTCGGGTCTCCACGAGCACGCAGAGTCCGACCATTATTTCCTGTCATCGCTCATTGCTAGGTCTTGTACAAATCTCGACTCGGTCTCGATTCTGTCTGAAGCACAACCCATTTCTTGTTGCGCGGTAATCATTCAGTTTCGTGTGAACGACTTGAACCAAGCTATCATTCTGGAATCACCTGCCACGATTGCGACGCCTTCTCTCGTTTCAGCCACCACGTCGTCGCTGTTTCTCGCTCCCCTACAAAACGTAACAAGCTCTCAACAAACAGCACTACCAAAAGTCAAATCTTAAGGTTTTCCACAACTCCGGCACGGACGCATCGCATGCTGTTTCGGCCGGCTGTCTTGACCATTCCAACAACCACTTCCAATCCCGCCTCCGTCTTGTCCTACGCTTCCCGATCTCAGCTTGTCAACAGTCGCGTGACGCACTGCGTTCATATAAACACCTTTTCGGATCATAGGCAGAAGAAAGACAGGCCGCGCTACGTCTTGAATCGACCCAAGAGAGCCTCGACGGATGTAGCCAGTCTACAAGGCCCTCTCTTTGACGGGTGGTGTACCGCCAGACTTATCACACCTTGAGGGCGACATATGACACAGCTATATATTTGTCTCCAAGGCACAATCCACTAACGACGCAACCGTCGACGAAGGACGAGCTCCCCGCACCTTGACCTGTTGCTGTCTTCGCACCACATACCCCATATTCACCAATGGACGGTGCTTCGTCAAGCTAGGCACCATATAGCCAAAACCCACGAATTATCGCCTCATCACGAGCCCGGTCAGAGCTCATACAGCTGTTTTGTCTCGTACTACCACAATCTGAATCCAAGCAGTCGCAGCAGAGCCAGAGGACAAACACGTATCTACAGGTCTTTCGCGCTTGCGCCGCTTGCTCGAGTCTCTTGTTCCCGCGGCGATGGCCGCCAATATGGGAATGGCTGGCAATAGCCATCTGCTGATGCAGCAGCAACAGAACAACAACAACCAGAGGCAGATGCAACAAATCGTGTACAATCATCTCGTCCAGAATACACCTGCCATAACAGGTGGCGGCTGGCAGGCTGGCATACCTATCAATGACAGACTTGGAAAGACGCTGAATCTGTAGTTTCCCCAGGTTCTATCTCTTTTTTTACTTCGCGGGTCCTCATTTCTAACATCTGTTACAGAATTTCCAACGTTATGCTCGCCATGCCTCAGGCAGAATGGACGAAGGCTGCTAGCTTCAGTTTGGACTTCGAGAAGAAGTGCTTTTTGGCCGCTCCTGACCGCGTAAGCCCATTGCATCTCCCTATCAAATTCTTATGAGCTTTGATCGCCTGTGCTAACATCTCGCAGATGACCTACGACCAGTCCATGGCCGGCAAGTCCGCCGAGATGTTGCGGAAGCGGCAAGCCGCCGCTCCAGCACTTCAAAACCAACTGAGTGCGGAAGCAGCAGCTCGACAACAACAACAACAACAACAACAGGCCCAAGCACAGGCTCAAGCCCAGCAGCAGATGATGATGAGCCAGAACGCTGCGATCCAAGCACAGTTGGCCGCTCGAGGCATAGGCCAACCGGGTCAACAGGGATTCCAGCACTTGCGTGGTCCCATGCAGCCGTCTCCCATCCCACAGCAGCCGCTACAAATTGGGATGGGGCCGCCAGGCCTACAGCAACCCCAACCAAACCAGCCGCCCTTCATGATGAACACGCCGCAGCAGAGGCCAGTCGGGGGCAGTCTGCAGGATCGCTTGAACTCTCTGCCTCCCCAGCAGCGGTTGCATATAATGGACGCTGCCAATAAGATGTTTGCCAATCAGACAGAAGAAAGCAGACAGAACGTTCGCAACATGGTGCAATCGAAAATGACACAGCAACAACTGGCTGAGTACCGCAGCCAAAACCAGGATCCATTATTGATGTACTACCAAAACCAAGCCCTCTTCAGGGCGACGAAGCAGCAGGCGCAGAACATGTACTTGCGTCAACAGCAACAGCAAGGAATGGGCCCGAATTCAGGTTCAGCACAGGCAGCTATGTTACAGCAGCAGCAACAGCAACAACAACAACAGCAGCAACAATTACAGCAGCAGCAGCAGAAGCAACAGATGGGCATGAACCCGGGTATGATGAATAACCTTGGTCTCCAGGCAAACCTCCCTGGAGGGCAGCTTTTTGCCCCTAGCATGGAGACGATCATCAACGAGCAGAAGGCGGGACTTCTTGCCGAGCAGTCCGGCCAAATGGTCGTGCCCGCGAGTAATGGGCCGAATCGAAATGCCACGCCACAGTCTATGGGCGGTGTAGGGCCCCAGAATATGCCAAACGGGCAACCAGGCCCGAATCAGCAATCACGACCGCCACAGATGGGCCAGACTTTCAACCTCTCACAGGTGAAGATGAATCAGGCCGCTGCGCAATCGGCAGCCCAGAACAAGGCCCAGGCAGCAGCTCAGCAGATGCAAGGCCAACCCGGGGGTCTTGGTGGTCCTGCCTCGACATCACAAAGTCCGGCGATGAACACGTTGACCGCTCCCATGACCCATCCTCCTGTTGCCCTGGGTGGCATGGGCCAAGTCAATGGTGCACGCTTTAACCAAGGAAATCCAGCAATGGGCCAAGTCCTAGATCAGAGGTTCAACCACCAGGCCAATACACGACCAATTTCCATGTCGGGAAATATAAACGTCAATAGCGCCGCCCTCAACCAGATGTTGAGCACTATGCCTGTCGAAAAACGGCAGAATGTTAGTACTATGCCGCCGGATAAGTTGCGAGAGTTGATGGCCTCCTGGGAGCAGCAGCGTAACTCTATGGCCAACGGGTTGATGCCACAGCAACCAACCCCTGGCCAGCCGCAAATGGGCCAAATGGGCAACCAGTTCATTCAGAATCCTCAGCAGACACCTAACGCGAATATGACCCAAAGCGCTCAGCAGGCGATGATGCAGTCGGCCCGCGCTCGAGTAACAGCGCAAGCCATCGCGGGGAACCCGCAGGCTCAGGTCATGATGGACAGTATGGATGTTCCTGAAACCATCACCAACCGTCTGCTGCGAAACGGTATGCCACCGGAGGTGAAGAAGTGGGGGCAACTGAAGGCTTGGATGCAAAGCAACCCGATGCCACCACAGGGCCAGCAGCAGTTACTGAACTTCCAGATAAACCAGTTCCGTGACTTGATGGAGAGGAGACAGGCTGCTCAAGGCTCGAATGGAGCACTTGGCGGTGGCCCTCAACAGCAGCAACCACAACAGCAGCAGCAACAGCACGGAGCACCTGGACAACAGATGCAGCAGAATCTAGGGAATCTTCCTCCGGGCTTCCGATTCCCTCCCCAAGCGATGCAAGTCACGCCGGCTGATATTCAGGCACTTCGAAATGATCCAAGGTTCGCGACGCTTGACGACCAATCTCTAGCCAAGACTGCGATGAAGTTCAAACAGGAGCAGTTTTTGCGCAGGCTGCATCTAGAGCGCATGCGTAAACAGCAGCAGGAAGCACAGCAGCAACAGCTGGGACTTGGGAATGCTCCCGGTTCTCTCCACCAGCTTCAGGGAGGGCCCGCACCGCAAGCGACAACATCGCAGCCGGATATAATGCATGCGCCCCAGGCCCCTACACCTCAGCAAGCAGCGCAGAAACCAGTTGCTAGTGGGCAAGAGCCGGTCACAGCTGGAGCGAAGACTAGCAACAATAATGCCAACAAGACAGCCCAGAACCGTCCGGCACCTCCCAATCCATCACCTGCCGCCGCCGCGAAGAACCTGAAGCGGTCAAGTCCTGATGATATTTCCGAGGCACCGACTACAACCAATACCGCCAATCAGCGGCCTAATTCTCAGCCGGCAGTGCGACCTATGGGGCCTCAACCCACGCCAGAAATGATGGCATCATGGACCCCAGAGCAGCGACAAAAATGGGAGCAGTATCAGCGCCAGCGTCAAGCGATGTTGCAACCTGATCCGGAAGAACAAAAGCGTTACACCGACTACTTCAAGACAGTCAACAATGAGGAGACTCTGACGAACAGGGATATGCCGGAGATTCAAATGTCCGCCGAGGAGAGACAGGAAATCGAGGCGAAACTTCCCAAGTTGGTAAGCGACTTGCAGAAAGTTTCACGGGGATTGACGAGATGGTATTGGATCACGCATGATGATCATAGAACGAGGCTTTTCTTCCGCATGGTAAGCTATTCAAGCCTCGATGTGACGAGCTTTGTACTGACATCGTTCCCCAAGCGTGCACGCGTTTTCCAACAGTTTGCCGATGACAAACTCACGAAACTCAAAAGTTCATTCTCCATCCGAGCGGCGGACGTCAACGCCTATAGAACTTTGCTCTCTTCCATGGGCGGGGATTTGGCCGCACACCTAACCATCCCTCGGAAGGTGCCTGGTAATATTGGCAATGCGGTCGAAGCGGCACCGGCGGCGGCGGCGGCAGCGCACAGCCAATCGGTAGCTCCAGCCCCCCAGCAGGCTCCTCTGAATCCGGCAAATCTGGAGAAACACACACAGGCAATGAGCAAGGTGCATCAAAGATCAAACAGCAAAAGTGGTCAGGCACCCGCAGCACCGACGACAACGCAGCCGCCGTTCCAGTTTGGAGCACAGAAGTCTCCAACTGGGCAGCCGACTTATTTCAACAAGCCAGCCGTGACCCAGGAAACCCTCAACCCGCCTCCTCCTGCAAGGAAGAAGGCCAAGACCGGACATCAGCAGGCTTCTTCCCCAGCTATCCAACAGTCCGGCCCGTCTCCACAGGTCAAGTCTGCATCTCCAGAGGTCAAGAGACAGCCACAGATCGAACAGCCGAAGGCCCCGTCGAGGCCGCTGTTCATTTGCCCCGACACGCAGTGTGACATGCACAGCATAGGCCTTCCTACCAAGGAGGCTCTTGACGCTCATCATCAAGAGGAACATGTCAAGCCTTACGAGGATCCGATCAAATACATGGAGGAGACAGTGACCAAGGCCCTCGGCCTGGATGCTCAAGGCAACCGGATACCAAAGCCTGGCTCAGCTGACGTAACACAACCTAGCGCGCTGGCCATGAAGGCCAATGGCTCTAGACAGGGCCAGTCTCTTTCCAAACTTGACCCCGTGTCGACACCGATGTCGAGGAATGCATCAATGGGACGGCAAAGCAGCGCGCAAGGAGGGAAAAGTGCGGACAGCAAAGGCACACCTGGCGTTGGCGGTAAGGCTGGTCAAATCAAACCAGAAAGCACGCCTAAGCCTACCTTGAAACAGGAGCCGGATCAGTCCCAACAAGCCAAGGCGGAAGACCCATGGGCCAACTCAACGGTTGACCCCCAAGCCCTTCTCGCAACCTTCGCGCCGTTGCAGCCGTTGATCAACGGTCACTTTTCGAACTTCTCGCCGCATCGATCTCGCACGCCTAACGATACGCCTGAGTCGAGCAAAGATAGCGGAGCGTCTGAGCCAAACAGTGACATCTCGGAGAGGGCTCAGCTTGACATCGATCTGAAGTGGGCACCTCTCGACCTTGACTCCGATCTGCTGGTGGGACTGGACTCGTTCTCGATGGGTGCCAACAGTGGGTTATTCGCAGACGTCGGATCCGAATTCCCACTGTTGGATGAGCTGGAGAACGAGTTTTTGAAGTTTGACAACGACAAACCCTTCGAACTGGACACGTCGCTCTACAGTATGCATTGTAGCTGAAGGTGACTGGGTGATTGCGACATATTCTTTTACTAATACACATTCTATCTGTGACACGATTGCCATTGGGAATTGGTCACGGTTTCTGGCGTTTTCTCACTGGCGGTTCATCGGCTTTGGGGAAGTGGGTTTGGGCGGTGCGCAAATAGTGCCAGCCAGGGGCCGGGCAAGGGGAATAATATGACGCATGAGAAGGGGAACGAATGGATAATGCAGGTTTCGATCGGGGTGGATGGGAAAAAGCACGGGTACACGGATGCATGGGAGCGTTTTTGACTGTCCTTGTGCCTTGTCGTCTCTTATGGTCCATGGATGCGTGTCCAGACGGTCATTGCGCTGGAAAATGGTTATGCGCTGGGCCTTGTCTGGACTGGGTTTTGTTATATCACGCCGCTTGCACTAGGCGTGTATATAGATGGCATTGTCATTTGGTACTTCGGGGGAAAAGGGAGTTTTTTGGAGATACCCACCTGCTCACCTACGCGTACTATATCCTGTCTAGGTAGCTGACAGGACAGCTTGTTTCTCTTGAGGTCAGAGGCATAGCTCCGCGGCCTTAATACTATGTGTTCAATTTTTATCGTGGAACTCCATGTGTTATATGGTAACCCTTGATTCCGAGTGCATTGCATTTGCATAGTGTAAGGTATGTACCTTACGTACCTTACGTTTTGTATGTGTGGGCGGGGCAACCCGCTGTCATTAAACAGTCGAAAATCAACAGCTAGCGAGACGTGCGGGGCTGGTTAGGACGGGCTACAGCGCGTCCTGCCGCGTTCTGTAGCAAGCTGCTAGTCCCCTGTCGGCATAGCCAGCGCTGACCCCTGAGAAGTACCGACCCTCTTTCGACGCCACGCTAGCCGTCATAGGGAATTAGTAAATAACCTTCGCTACCCTTGTCCGGGGTGTGACCTGTGCTGTACTCCGCCTTCGCCATCTCACATTGCATTATATCAAAAGCGCGTCGTCCAAGTCGACTGCTTCTTGTCTTGCTCCCTACTCTCAAAACACCAGTACAGCTCCTACGTCCAGCTCCTCTGACCCAGTTCAAGGATTTACCGCGGACTGTCCTTACTGTTTCCTCGCATAATCTGCTTGTCATTTATGATCCTCGCAGCTTCAGCAGACCACGACATCCCTCAGCTTTCGCACCTACAAGACGCGCCGTGACACTCTCCTTCCTTCTCCAAGATCACTACACAAGGCAATTAATAGCCTTCAGTGGTATACCAACACAACAGAAAATGGATGCTACCTCTCCAACAAAGCGACGCGTCCTCGCATCTCTAGACCCAAACGCGTCTCCGAGACCAACACGACTCGACGCTAAACAACTCGCTCACGCGCCGTCTTCCCCGCTGAAGAGGGTGACCGTGTTCTCCGCGTCTCCCTCGCAGCCCGAGACAAGCAAGAGGCCGCTGCTCTTTGGCGAGCTTGCTGGTAACCTGCTGCATCCAGCCAAGAAGGTCTGTCAGGAGGTGGTGACGCAAGATATGGCGGTTCTTGAGACATTCCGCGTACCGGAGCTGCACGAAAGCGACAGCTGCGATCAGGTTCGTTCATCATCTTGCCCTGTGCTGAAGTTTGAATCCGCTAATAGTCGTGTCTGTTGCTAGTCCCACACCGCACCAGAACGGCGACAGTCAGCCTCGCCTGAGCTGTCCTCCCTCTTCGACTCGTCTGTCATAGACACCTCCCAAGCAACGACCGTAACCGAACCAGATGTCGTTGCAGTCACACTCGCTGCATCTGCAGCAGCCTCAACACTTGGACCCATACCGCGTCCGGCGACGCGTCCGCGGTTGACCCGCGAGGAGGCGCGAGAGGTACGACCACTCCCCATCCCTCTTTTTCTCTCTCTCAAACGAAAAAAAAAAGGAGATAGCCCTTATTCCTGGCAAAGCTGTGCAATGTATCAGCGGACGCGTCTCCCTTGCCTGGCTTTACGAACAAATGCTGACAGCCACCGCAGAAAGCGGAAATCCTTAAGCTCAGACTAGGTCTCGCAAGCTACAAGCTCCGGACGGGCCAGACCGAAATCCCGCTCGAGCAGCTCGAGCAGCAGTCTGCTATCAAGCACAGTCACATCCAATCCCGGAACAGCGCGAGTTGGGCTTCCTCGCGGCTGCGGTCACAACTCCAGCTCCAGCGTGCGGAGCTCGCTGCTAGCGCTGGCTTAAGCAACGCTACCTCCAGCCATCCAGGTCAGGCGGCCGGTAGACGGCCGCTCCCTGCCGCTCCTGTCCGGCGGACTAGTTCCGACGAAGTCTCTGCGAGCGCCTCGTTTTCGAGCCAGGTACAGTGGAGCCAGGGGAGCAGTGAGAGTCAAGCTGCCCCGACCGGCGATGATGCGACGGAGGAGCCGACACGGCAAGAGCTAGATGGTGGTGGTGCGCGGCAAGCATCGTCGTGGAACCAAGACCAAATTCAGACCCCGAGACGACAATTCAGGGTTGAGCTGGAGGCCGACGAGGAAAGATTGACAAGCAGTGCCCTGCGCGGAGGGGCGGCGAGCGGGTTGCTTAGCCTTGCTCAGGCTAGGAGTTAGGAACTCCTGGTTGAGATAAGAGCGGTAGGAGGGTTGAGAGTTGGTTTAGAAATTTGGGTTGAATTGCGATAGTGTTAGGGCAGAGAAGATTGAGGTGAGGCTTCAGATTGGTGGTGGTGGTGGTGGTGGTGGTGCATGGGTTGATAAACCGGGCACCTCATGATCGCGGTGAGCACAATTCAAGACAAAATAGAACAGTCGAAGCAGAGTATGGGTTGACACGATCAACCATTGGAAAACATCGGAAGGAGATGAAATACAATTGCTAGCTCCAGAGTCATCGTGGCGACGAGAAGAATAGATGGGCGGCAATATCAAGATGACTACCAGTCATGAATTCGAATTCTCACGTTTATTCTTCAGGCACGGCTTTTTGGTCAAAGCAATACGGTGCTGACCATCATGTTGTGATGTCGCGATGGCTACACGCACCCTCCGACCAGATGCGGCATATAAGTTCGTCCCATGTCGGAGTTGGGGGTAGCTTCAGACGGACCCGAAGATCTGGAAAGGGTGTCTTGCGGATCGACGTTTTCGCTAGACCAGGTGAGGCATGGCGTCCGGGATCGTCTCCACCCCGGCAGCTGCACGTAATCCTGTGACCCACATTTAGATCAGACGAAGCACTCAACGTCGTTCTGTCATGTCGTCTCGTCTCAGATCATCTTGTCGTCTCAATGGATCGTCGTCTGGTTATGGTTCATCGATTTATCTTCTTGTGGTGCTGATAGCATTATTCGCTTGTCTTCACCTCGTCTTAGGAATTTTGTGTTCTTGTCGCCTCATCGCTGTTGGCCATACTGTAATATTGTTTGACTTACTTCCGACATGTGTTACGCGACGATGAACACGCGATGGCAACGATGATGGGCACCCTTGGTGAACCTCACAGTGTAAATGAATACCTTTTTAGGAAGCAGGATTTCTAGCCATCGTTCTATCCCGCAAGTTTGTGACCTTGCCACCACTTCTTGAAGTGGTCGAAATCGACATGCACTCGAAGCCCTTTGGAGATGATCGTGCTGAGGACCGCTTCTAGCTCAGACTTTGTCATCTCCATCCTTAACATGGCGAAGGCCTCCATGTACAGCTTCTTGGAGCCAGGGCAAACTGCAATAGCCCTGTAGAACACGTCTTTGGCCTTTGGCCTCAACTCTCTCCGACTACAGCAAAATCGGATGTAGTACAGCCATAACCACGAGTTGCCTCGGCAAGCTTCGCTCTCTAGGGCACCCTCAAACGCGGCCTTGACGGAGTGCACGTTTCCGACATGCAGCTCGTAGCCGATGGCGAAGATGCGGCTACTTACGCAGTCGTGAGATTCGGCAAGGACTGTCTCTCGAAGCAACGCCTTTACTGGGTCATCGATACGTAAACTTGACTCTGCCCAGGCAAATACGCTGAGGAATATGGTATTTTGAGGAAATAACATGACATATCGCTGGAGCTGCTCACGAATGTAGACCGGTCGAAAAGGCCTAGTGATGGATTAGTAGTTTATTCAAGGGTGTAGATAGTGGAAAATACTTACCCATGGGTTGCGTGGTAATAGACAAGGCGAGCAGCAAACTGGAGGAACCGCTCATGAACTGGGCTTTGCGTCAAGCCTCGCGCGATAAGCTCCGCTGAGAACGTATTGCATGTGGCCAGAGCGGCCGTGATGTTACCCTGGTCAGCCGATCGAGGCTCTTTCCCGCTTGTTTCACCATCCCTCGGGCTCAAATAACTGAGTAAGGCTAGACTCACTGCGTAATGGAACGCCTGGTCGGGACTCCCCGTAGCCATGAAGGAGTCACGCTGACTGGACAGCTCCGACCTAGCTTTCAGGACGAGAGCTGGCGTAACTGTTGCACTCTCGGCAATTTCGCCCGAACACAGACGGATCAGGGCCCTCGTCAGCTGGGTAGTTTCGAGCTCGATCCAAGTCCACGTGTTCCTGAGCATCTGGCCCGTTGCCCCTGAAGCCAAATCTGGCGCTGTGGCAGACTGAAGCACCTTGTGGGATGTTTCAAGATTGCCATTTGCAAACTCGATCAGCGCATATGCGTTATATAGCCCTATATTGGAAGGATACTGCTTGAGCACGGCTTTTGCAGCTTTCTTGGCCCCGGAAGGGTTATTGAGCCATTCTAGGGCCAAGTGATACTCTGCTAGGTCCCCAAAGGCGGAGGTGCGAACTAGTTGGCGAAGCGTTGTGAGGATGTAGTCGCGCTCGACCGGTTCGTCATGATATATATAGAGCTCGCGCCAGCTCGCCAGATAGTTGAACCAGTGGGCGCCAGCAAATAGGACGTCGGGCGAGATGGTGATACGAGAACCGTCCTGCATGAAATTCGGAGGCTGTCGTTTCCTTTCCGCGTCTACGTCGATTGGATCTGTCGGCCAGGTCATGGTTCGCTCAAAATCTTTGCTGCCACGATAGACAAAAGGGTCACTGAGAGCGAATTGCACAATATTGCTATCACAAAAGCCCGGAGGCAAGTGACAAAAAAGGAGATATGCATCCAGGAGCGGTTTGAGAACATGCTGAAGCAGAGCAGAGGGAATGAATGCCAGGAATGGCTCAATATCGGCAAACATCACCACTCGATATGGATCATCCTCTGTCCCTTCATCGACGGTCTTGGCTGGTGTCCGTGCGTCCAGAGATTGCTGGCTCTCTGCTGCAGCCCAAGCTTCATAAATATCTCCTGTCTCTAGGGGACTTCTGTGCCCTTGAGGCTTTGATTCGGGAAGGTCTCCAACGCTTCCATCCTCAACGAACTGTCGCCAGCCCGCGGCGCCGTCCTCGCCAATGCGGGGTACTTCGCTGTCCCAGAACTCTCCAAGTGATGCGATAGCCGACTCTCGAGTCTCTTCAAGAAGTGCTGCACGAGCGAAACACAGTTCAAGCATTGCTTGCCATGCTCCCACGGCGAGATCAAGAAAACCGGCCTCATGTAAGAAGCGTGTCAGGCGAAGAAAGACGTATACGGCCTGCTCGGCCAGGTCACGTTTACTTGTCACGTCATCAGTCGTCATCCTCATCAGCTGCCCCTCAGTATACCGTAGTCTACTGATGAAGCGCTGCTTGATGTCGTCGAGTGAGAATGTGGAGATATTGCTGAGCTCAAAATCCATGCGAGACTTCCACAGAGCGAAGCTGTCCTGGTTCTGTTCCGTTACATCAGCCCAACGTTTGGCGAGTTTGTCAGCCTTCCACACTTTTGCGCCCTCCCGCATGAGAGACACAAGCAGATTCTCGCGGTCGGCTGTCGAAGGCGCATGAGGGAGTGCTTTTTCAAACATGGAGATTTTGATGTCGGCCAGAGCCCTGGCCTCGTCCCTCGTGCGGACGTGGTCATTTTCCTCGTTTTCCCTGAAGAGGATATCTTGAAGACCAATCAGTTCAAGCCAAGCCGCAATGTCAACTGGCCGTTCCTTGACCGTTCGTGATAGCTCAATTGCTCTCCTTCTTGCCGGAGTGATGTACGAATCTTTCGCCTCGATATCATCACTGTCTGACTCAAAAGCACTGTCAGAATCTTCATGTGGCTTCGCTTTGCCTTCTATAGATCTGTACGAATGCCTCTCACGGTCCGAGGAAGAGTCCGCATCCTCATCGTCTCCCTTCTTCCGCTTCCTGGCTGGCTCTAGAGCAATGAAATCTTGGTCCACAGGCGGAGGAGGTTGCTGCGTCGCACTCCTGAATAGTCTGGATTTCGTTTTCCCTGCTTGAGCGAGGAGAGTCTTGTCGCGGAAAGCGGAGTGCCCTTCACGAGTCGTTCGGATGGTGAACTCCTCCCGCGGTCCGTCTTGAAGGATTTCCAGATATCCACTTGAGCCCAAGATTATTGGTCTCCTGATACGGCGGTAGGTAGGAACACGGGAACGGTCGTTTCCTCTGTATCTGACGATAAGAGGGTCGCCGCGCTTGTCAAGCGTGAAGAGCTCATCCACGTCGCTCTTCGCCGCCCGCCCCGGAATAATAGCTCTTGGCCCCTTCTGAAAAGATCGTTCGACCTTATCCTCCGGATACTTCTCTGAACGGCTCTCAGACTGGCTCTCGCGATGTGAATGGTGACGCTCTCGGTCCCCGCCCCTGTGATGCGACTTGTGTCTCTTCACAGCTCGTGAGTCCCCCTCACCATTCGGTTCCACCGTATCGGATCTTGATGAGTCCTCGGCTTCAACTCTTGCTGGTGCCTTCGGTTTGAAGGATCCAAACTTGGGCACAGTCCGTGGTCTGCCGTCCTTCGAAGACATGTTGGTGATGTGGAGGTCGTAGTTGTTAGATTGTGAGTATTGGCGGTCAACCAGCCTTTACCAAGCCCAACACCATTATTGTGTACGATACGCGCCGATCCTCATGTCAGCATGCGAAGTAGCAGCATGCACTAACCGCACCTGGTCGAACAGTTTTGAAGGGGAGAAGTTGTGTTCGGAATTGAGTGAAGCTAGTGTGGCTGCCTTCAAGACTTGGCATCAAGGTCATGTTTAAGTGGCTTGACTGTGGCTGGTCGTGAGCTTGATCACAAGGTACCTTAGGTCTGCACAGTAAACGGTCGATGGTTTTACACGTGTACAGCAGAGGACGAGCTCCACGGTGGAGACGTGACCCCAACTTGAAGTCACAGCAGCAAAATCCCCAGCGACATCATTTCAGCATCATCACATCGCTTGGCACTTGGCACTTTCTGAGATCTAAGGATAACTGCGAACGGCTTCAGGGTTTAAGAGTTGATTGTGTGATATTTAATCGCCTGAGGCAAAGCTCATCTCTTGTCTGAATAAGAGAACTCGCTCACAACTGTCTTTTCAAGAGGCTTTCTCAAGGCAGTCAGGATCCGGAGATGGTAGAGGAGGTTCACGTGTGGGTAGCACCCCTGTCAGCACCCCAGTGACCTCGACGGCAGCCGACGGCAGCACGGGCGGGTGCTCTCGCTTGCATCATCTTCAAACATCGTTGTCGTGGGAGCGGCGAGGGCCACAGTGCCGCACTCAGCACTGCTTCTTCTTTTTCTTGGATACTACGCCTCTCACCAACTGACTTTCCTTTGTATTGGAGGTATATTCTTATCTTGCATCGTAACTCGGCTTCTAACAAGAGCGGCACGAGTTTCGAAGCGTGCAGTCGCGTCTGTTGCAGCGTCGGTTTCCACCAATGCAGCACAGGGCAGGAACACGCCAGAACCATCAGTAGGAAATTTCTAGGAATCAACAATTCAACAACAAATTCCTGTCCGGAAGATACTAGTCACAAAGCGCGTGTGCATGTGTGTCGGACAGTCAATATGCCCCGACTAAATACGGCCGACAGCACCATGGCTGACCGTCAGGTCGACGAGCAGCTACCCGAGAGCAACAATGTTAGCTTCACTCTGTCGACACCAACGTCTCCAACCACATTTCGACGTCCAACACGACTAGGAATGAGTAGGAGAAGCTCAATAGAAGCTCCGGACGAGCGGTCTTCGCTGTTGCAACCATCCAGATCACGCATGCGCATCCAGAACGCCTACGACGCGACCAGAGTCCCGAATCTGTCTCGGAACGATAGCTATACAGGTCAGTATGATTCAGGAAATGGGCTATTCACGCTGCCATCACTGGCTAACGTTCATATCTTTCTTTAAACAGGCAGCATTAAAAGTGTCCGCCGCCACCACAGTCGGGCTGGATCATGGGGCCAACGACTAATATCTGCCATTTCGGACCGTGCTGAATCAGGCTTGGCCGAGTCCAAGAGCTCCCTATACCCTGACGAACGCGTCTGGTACGACCAATTTACCTCCACCGACTGGGTTCACGACAGCATAGCAGACGCATACCGGGTCAAAGCGTTGCGGAGCAGAAAAGACTTTTGGGGTCGAGTTTATGTTCTCTTCGACGCCTCTCAGGGCTGGATCCTCATGGGCCTCGTCGGCGTGATTGTTGCGGTAATAGCATACATTGTCGACATATCCGAGAGCACTGTCTTTGATCTCAAGGACGGGTACTGTGCAAAGGCCTGGCATCTCAGCGAGAAGAGATGCTGTCCGCTCGGTCCGTGCACTGACTGGCGAGACTGGGGAGAGGTGCTCGAGGGCAACTCTATGGGCGAGCAGTGGGCTGAGTTCGGCGTCTACGTGTTGTTCGTCATCACGCTAGCTGTGCTGGCGTGTCTTCTTACCCTGACCACAAAGACCGTCGTTCCGTCGGCATATCGCCTCACAACTCTCGATGAGAACCTCGCTGCTGTCTCGGCGTCGCCCCCGCGTGCTGACAATACCGAGGATGACGAAGCGGGTATCAGTCCAAGACAGACAACCCCTAACACACAGCCAGTGATACCGCCGATGATCTATTACTCGGCTGCTGGAAGCGGAGTCGCCGAGGTCCGTGTCATTCTAAGCGGCTTCGTTCTCCACGGCTTTCTTGGCTTGCGGACCTTGATCATCAAGTCGGCTGGCTTAGTCCTAAGCGTCGGCTCAGGTTTGAGTTTGGGAAAGGAAGGACCATATGTTCACATTGCTACCTGTGTCGGTAATGTCGCATGCCGTCTCTTTAAGAAGTATGACGGTAATGATGCCAAGAGGCGAGAGGTTCTCTCGGCGGCCGCTGCAGCTGGTGTTGCAGTTGCTTTTGGTGCCCCTCTTGGTGGCGTCCTGTTCGGGCTGGAAGAGGTAGCGTACTTCTTCCCTGCGAAGACCCTTTTCCGGACGTTTTTCTGTTGCATCACAGCAGCCTTGACGCTGAAGTTCCTAAACCCGTACGGCACCCACAAAATTGTCCTCTTCCAGGTCCATTACAATGTCGACTGGGAATACTTCGAGCTCGGGACCTTCATGCTCGTCGGTGTCCTAGGTGGAGCAGCCGGTGCGCTCTTCATCAAGGCATCACGTCACTGGGCTAAGAGGTTTCGTGGTATCTCGCTCATCAAGGCCAACCCCATCTTGGAAGTTGTGCTTGTGGCACTGGTTACCGGTCTCACAAGTTACTGGAACGTCTTGACTAAGCTTCCTGTCGCTAAACTTCTTTACAACTTAGCTGCCCCTTGCGATGCTCACGATAATAACCTGGACAAACTTGGCATATGCCCCTCGAGCATCGATGAGATACCAGCGATCCTGTGGCGGCTGTTCTCAGCCTTTTTTGTCAAGGGTCTACTTACTATCGTGACGTTTGGAATAGTGAGTGCTCCTCCTGAGACTAGTCCTTTGGGGCTCAGTGACTGACAATGATGCAGAAAGTACCTGCTGGTATTTACGTTCCGTCCATGGTGGTTGGCGGTCTTATGGGCCGCTTGATCGGCCATGTTGTGCAGTGGGTAGTCATGGCAACTCCAACGTGGGATATCTGGGGGACCTGCCCCCTCGTGGCCGATGCGACGTGCATCCAACCTGGCATCTACGGTCTGATTGCGGCTGGCTCGACCATGTGCGGTGTCACACGTCTCTCGGTCACGCTGGCTGTCATCCTCTTCGAGCTGACAGGCAGTCTTGACTATGTGCTACCGTTCTCACTCGCTATCCTCGTGGCTAAGTGGACCGCAGATGCAATTGAGCCGCTCAGCATATATGTAAGCATGCGTAGCTCAAATCCACATTGCTTGTACTGACAATCATAGGATCTACTCACGGAGATGAATTCCTACCCCTTCCTCAACAATAAACATAAGCCAATCTTCACCGGTGAGCTGGCGGATATTGTTCCACGCGTGCGCCGCGAACGGGTGATCGACATCTCGTCATCCCCTCTGGTACCGGCAACCAGCCTACGAAAGAAGCTGGAACTGCTCCACCAGGCAGGCGAACTCGACGGCGGACTGCCGATTATTCGAGACGACATCCTTGTCGGCCTTATCCCGGCCCCAGACCTGGAATTCGCTCTGGATAACCTCGAAAATGAGAGCTCGGATCTTTGTCTCATGGCGCATGTGCCTAGTATTGATGACTCAGATGACGGGCATGTCGATAAGACCGACTTTACCCCTTATATCGATCCTGCTCCCGTGGCTCTCGATATCAGGTCACCTTTGGACCTTGTCTATGAACTGTTTGTGAAGCTTGGCTTACGGTATATCTGCGTCTTGCGGGATGGCCGTTATGCTGGAATGGTAAGCCACCATACCAACTCTTTCGAAACACCTCGCTGACAGTCACTCTAGACACATAAGAAGACCTTTGCGAAGTACATGCGAGAGATGGAGGAGAAAGAGAGCAGCGGGTGGTAGGTGGCTTCCGGGACACGAAATGACCGGTTTGTGATTTGTCTTTCGCGAGCATTGCATCAAGTGGCCTGCATTCATCGGCGTTAAGGGGTTCGTCTGTACTTGCTCTCTTGCAAGCCCGGCGAGGTTTGAGTCTTTTTTTTTTCTAAGCACAGATTGGGCTGTCTTTTGCATGATGACGTTGGGACACGTTAGGATACAAGGAGGGCTAGCACAGAAAATATGCATAACCACCGCAAGGAGCCCGGCATTCACACGGTTTACTGAGTGTACCTTTATTTCCCAACTAATGAGCTTATTACATACTTGTAGCAACGCTTCAGTACCATTATAGCCCGACTCCGGGCCGATGCCCACATCCCAGTAATTCCACCTACCTACAATTTCACAACAGCCCGATATCGCACGCGATTCTTAGTAAGATCGTCGAAGATGGTGTTGATAGTCTCGGGTCCCTTAAGATCATACACCTGAAGAACAGGCTTGATGCCGTGTCGTGCGGCGAACTCGAGCATGTCCTGGTGCTGGGCCTTGGACGCGACCAGGCTGGAATGGACGTGGTACACCTGCCAGAAAAAGGCATGGGCGCTACATTTCATAGTGTCAGTTCACCTCTGCCGTTGTCAATCATTCGAAAGGAGGCTGCTTACGGAAAATTCAGCGGTCCGTGAGTGGGTGCCGCAAAGGGTATGATAATACCATCCCTCGCCAGGACGTTCTTCTGGGCGAACCTTTTCAAAGTCAACACGTTGCATCCACGCACTACATGAAAAAGCAAGAAGACCTACTTGTTCCAGTCCGGATAATTTGAGCCCGTAACAAGCAGTGCCTGCACCGGAGCGGAAATCTTCTCGGGCTCGTCGACCAGCACGAACTCGGAAGCGCCGAAACTCCTGGCCTCCGCCTCCTTGTCCTTGGAGGTGCTGAACACGACCACCTCAGTGCCGAGCTTGGCCGCGAACTGGATGGCGAGATGTCCCAACCCCCCGATACCGACGACGCCTACCCTGTCTCTCGGCTTCACGTTGTTGACGAGGGCCGAGTACACCGTCGCGCCGGCGCACTGCAGCGGGGCTGCGTCTTCGCTAGACAGGGCGTCGGGGATCTTGTGCACGTAGCCCTCCTTGCCAACGAAGTAGCTACCGAAGGTGCCGTTGTTGTAGTCGCCCTCGCCGAACTCGACGCGGTCGTAGCAGAGAATATCTCGTCCCGTCAAGCAGTAGTTGCAGTGGCCGCAGCTGTCGCGGTGGAAACCACCTCCGGCACGGTCGCCAGGCTTGAGGGAGGTGACTTGGTCGCCGACAGCCTCGACGATGCCGACGCCCTCGTGGCCTAGGGCCAGAGGCGCACCGTGAGAGAAATATTCGTAGTCAGTGTAGCAGACGCCCGAATGCGTTATGCGGATCAGAACGTCATTGGGGCCAAGTGCAGGGATGGTGGCTGGTGTGGTGGTGACTTTGCCCTCAAGGCCGCGGTACACAGGGTAAGACTTTCCTGTTAGGGAAGCCATGTTGTAGTTGGGCTGGTAGTGATGAAGGGTGGTGAAGGTTGTTGATATTGATAAGACCTGGAGCCAGAGTTGCTGACTGTGGAACTTGGGAGAGGTATCATCTTGATGAGAAGAGAGACACCAGCATATATACTCGATCAGAGGAGCCCCTTCACAGAGTCATGACACCTATCTCTAATCTATCGACAATGACGACACAGCCGCGCGCGAGCCGCCGGTGAACATCGGCATCATGAAATCTAAATCATTTGAGATCAACCTAGCTCGCCAAGACTAGCAGCTTTCCAGTACTAGCTGAAGGTATAGATGGCCATCAGTACTGTCAAGGCGCTTACGCATAGTGTTGTGACTCAGCACGGTGCATCAGACACTCCGAAACGGTAAAACGTACGGCGATACATGGTCGGACATACCATCGCTGTCCTGGGGCAGTAACGTGTTTGGTACCTCGGGAGCAGTAACTGATATCTGTAGAGCTCATGCGGTAGTTGCCTAGAAGCGTTATTGACATGACTGATTTCGTTAAGAAGTCAGTATAGTAGATTTGTCAGGCGAAAGCAGGACAACTGCCTTTCCGAAAGTTACATGCACGTCTCACGGTGAGATGAGCTCATTGCAGCTGTAATGTAGTTTATTCCTAGAGCGTACAGGGCTCAATGCATACCCGAGGAGTCTACAATGTCATCAAGGCCAACACCGGGCCTCGCCTTGGCTCAGAGGTGACGATGCTTGGGGATGTCCGGATAAGTGTGATGGATTAGTGAACATAACCCTAACCCTCATTGGATTGGTCACTCAGCGTCCCAGCGC
Source organism: Coniochaeta sp. PMI_546 (assembly GCA_021432605.1). Lineage (NCBI taxonomy): Eukaryota > Fungi > Ascomycota > Sordariomycetes > Coniochaetales > Coniochaetaceae > Coniochaeta > Coniochaeta sp. PMI_546. The sequence continues at coordinate 2,639,037 of MU271145.1, read as the reverse complement.
CTCGGATGATCAGTAAATCGCCCAAACTGGCTGATTACCACTATTAGCTATCAAGGGTGATACTGGTATACGCATGGGCGTTCTGAACGCATTGAAATAGTGCTACAGGGGTTGGCGTTTCGAGGTCGTAGAGATATTAGGCCGTGCTGCACGTAGTTACTGATGTGGTGAAAAATAGGGGTTGCGCTGACAGATCAAGCAGGAATGTCACAGAAGCAACCGCAAAGCGAGGCGATCAGAGCGGGAAGGACGGTTACGCGAAGATCACTGCAACTGAGAAGTGTCGTAATTAAAAGGATGCCGGTATGAAATCACAGGCACAGCAGTTGCACGACGTGGTGGAGGTGACATATCCAAAGTAGAGAAAAAGTAGCAAACAGGGAGTAGAATCGAGATGAATACGCGGCCCTGTCAATGAGCTAAATGCAAGCTACGCCTGAAAACCGGGGGAACCACTCGTTACCCTGTGCTTGAAGTTTTGTGTTGGCTGAATGGCGAGTACAAGACGCTACCTTTAGTTTTCATTTCAAGTCCCTGACCTTGGGCAGCAACAATTCTTTGCATCAATTTACCAAGGTCTGCTACGAAGTTTTATGGTTGCTAGAGTGCTAAATCAGTCTTAAGTCTCTTCCTCCAATCGACCTCTTAAACTGCAACTATTTGACCTATCTTGCGTCGCCTGTGCTTCCGATGATAGCCTACCATGTCGATCTTCCTCTTTATTATATGACGATGTTCAGCGAACTAGAAGGTCCACCAATTCTCCTACAAGCTTTTTGATACGCGACCGACGAGCCTCGATGGCAACCCTGAGGCGTACGAGCGGCACATCATCCTCGTCGTCTTCATCCACCTTCTCACCGTCATTGTTCCCCTGCGCCTGGTTTGGTGCTTCACCGTCGTTGACCTCCTCTTCTTCAGAGTCAATAAAAGGCTCAGCTCCTTCCATAGTCCAAGTCCGATGCCATCTGGCATAGCCACTCGACCGGGAGCGCTTGCCCCCCTTCCCCATCTTGTCTCCCCTAAGCCCCTCTGCTTCCCCCTCCTTTTCCTCTTCCGACAGAGATTGAAGCAGACGCTTTAGATTTTTGATGAGCAGGCCCGTTGTCTAGTGAAGAGTGTCAGTGAAAGACATGTTTTAGATAGCTCTGATTGATGGATGGCTTACAAAGTGGGAAGCGCCAGAGATCGTCGCAGCTGTAATGGCCTTCCCATTCTCAATCGCATCTTTGGGACTGGCACGGCACTTAGCGTCGGAAAGAAGTACTAGCTTGGGTCAAGAAACTCACAGATTTTGGCACTCATCACCTCTTTCTTTGCAGGCCAAGCACTCGTCGTCGTCGTCAACAGTTGTATAGCATAGGCCTGTACCGAGAGCGCATCCTTGGCAAGGAATATTCCGCAAGTCGCCGCGATTAGCTTCAGGCGGAGGCGAGCTGCTTGGTTACTGTCAGATCAAAGTCACGGTTGGTATCATGGATGTGCTTACGAACCTGCTAAGCCGACTCGATGCTACGGCGGCAAGTCGACGAGACCTGATGCCAGTACGGATTGCGGACTTCTTCTTGATTCCAGCCGTAGGAGGATGCCGGACCTTGGCAGCAAGACTGTAGGTATTTTGTGAGGGCATCTTGAGCGGTTGGTGTATGCTTGAACGAGGAAACCATGAAGTTTTTTCCAGAGATATTCAAACTTCAGGTTGATTGTCACAGCATCAAGGAAAGAGCGGCCCTCTACCAGAGCTAACCCTGGTATGAGTCTAAGGGCAGTGTACTTCAATAGTGCAGGCGCACTGGGAAGGCTCAGAACGCTCAACCGGTCTCGAAGGGCTGAGCGGAGTTGAGGCAAGAAAAGATCGGAGTACAGCTGTACTAGATTTTTGAATCGGCTTACATCTCCTTGGGTGTTTGCAGGTGCTCTGGTGTCAAGTTATCAACGAGCCTGTACTCTAATTCCCTCAAAGAGCACAATGACTGGCCTCACCGTTCGGTTCGTGGTGTGTTCAACAATAGCTACTCCATGTCTACCATTTGACCGGCATTTCCGAGCAACAGGCACATAGACAGAAAAGCATTTACAACGAAAGCTTCCGGAAACATGAGCGTATGCGACATTGATGTTTTGAATACGGGGACTCGACCTGAGTACTACTGGCTCTGATATTGCCCTGGTTGCAACACACCCTCTCACCATCTTGTCGGATATCAACATCCGTGGCGTCTGACTGGGAAATCCATGTAACTTGAATTATTCTGACCGAGTCCTCCTTTCACACCAGAACTCTCTGCAGTTGAGTTCACGACTTTCTCAAAATGTGTCGAATTACGCTCTGATAGCTTTTCGTCAAATGGGAGGGGTCCTTGCTGACTGAGCTACCACAGTTTGAACACCAGTAATGGTGGTGGCTTAGGATTGGGTCCAAGAATTGGTACTCTCTCCCAGAGAAGAAGCACATAAGGGACAAGATCGGTCTATATTATATCATCAGCAATGCCAGTACAGAAGTCAGAATCGGGGGTCACGCTCCAAGGTACTATTCTCGACAGACCGGCTATTTGATAGTGGAATTTCTATCGTGTCAGCCTCGTTAACAGCTGTGGACTTTGTGGGAGACCACCTTGCGCAGGGCTGTTCTGTTTGAACACGAACCGGAACCGTACGACTCAGACTATGGAGATAGGGCAGCGGGCACCGAGCAGGCTGAGACCGGATTGTCCGAGCAAGCCTACCATGACTAGGGGGCAGAGGCAGAAGTAATGGAGGTCACGGCGACAGATATGGCGACGCCGGTAGGACAGAGCATACTGATATTCAGATGGCTGAGACTGACTTTGACATCTTTGTAATAGTTTCAGCATTTCCGCAACCAAACAGTCTGAGCTTTATTTCACCGGGCTGAGCCGACCATCGTCTCGACTTTGGAGGCTCAATTGGTCCTACCGCCAGGACATGGTGACTGTAGAGTTACACGGAAACTCCACTTACGGCTTGCTGGAGCACGCATACAAATTTGCCACCAAGTGAACAGCAAACCCAACGCCTTACAACCGAATCAGAATGAGACAGCCAACCCACCAGATGAAGGTGCGGACCTAGACCTAGACCTAGACCTTCCACTTCGGGGTATAAGGGATACGTCTCTGGCGTTCCTAGAGCTCGGGGCCGTCCTCGCTGTCATAATCCTCATCTCTTGGCTCTGAGGCCGTCTTGCAAGTTGTCCCCATCTTGAGTCTGGCGCTCTGCTCATCTTTCTTCTTCTGCTGGCTCTGGTTGCCGTTAGTCTCTTGACTATATGGTCCCTTGGGCAATGAGATACTGACCATAACTGTGCCGTTGTCCATCTCTTCCTTCTTTTTTGAATGAGAGCTTTCGACAATGTCCACATCCATGTGCTCTGCATTCTGGGGGAAGTCTGCCTCAGGACGCAAGGCATCGATGAGAGTGGCACGTAGCTCTCCCGGGGGCTACATAAACGATCAGCTTCCATTACAAGTTCAATGGAAGACAAAGGAACTCACATGGTACTCATCGTCGTCGTCATCCCAGCGTACTTTTCCGCCATTGGCCGTGATGCCGGTAGGGCTGCTTCGAATTAGCAAATGTTCACCTGGATATGACTGTGAGGGCACAGCTCACACTGGTGCACAAGGCTTGAAACGACTCAGACAATTCCAGCAACGGCTAGGGTCCCCAGTAGTTTTGTAGCACGATCTCGTCGAGATGCCGTCCAGTTTGTCGATTGCACATTGGACGCACCATGAAGCTCGCATGCAGGAGCGCTTATGTTTCTCGGTCCAGCTGAACTTCCTTTCGGATTGTTAGGCAACACATTATCAAAGAGAACACTATGGGATGACATACACCACGCAGCTGCGTCTCCACTTGGCCCCGACTTGTTTCGTCGTGAAGGACACAGTTACCTGGATTGAAGGCATTTTGACCGATTTCAACTCTTCGACTTGGGGATCTGAGATACCGGGCAGTAAGGGAAAGCGATTCCCAAGATGCGGCGTGATATTGTGGCCAAAAGGAGATATATCGGCCACAAGCTCTGAGAAACTTTCGAAAGAGAGGAGATGGCTGGAGTTTGCAAAACAGTTAGTTAAACAGCCTCAGAGGTGACTTCAGGGCGGTCTGTGCACTCATACTCTTCCATTCTTGTTCGACGTATAAGCCGGACCGGGTCGTAGGGGTAATAAAAGAATCGTAGTGTGGTCCGGTCCAGAGCCGGAAGAAGTGCCGGGGTGTGCCGGAGGTACGCCGGCATGGGAGGGGCGCATGTACTGGTGATCACAGTCACCGAACAATATGGAGTAGCAAACAAGCTGAGGATTCATTTCATAACTTTCTACATTACAAAAGTAAGCCCCTTGTTGGTATAGAATTGCCTTCAAGCTTGAAAGAATGTCCACGACAGAGCGCATCCTTCACCATCTAGGCTTTGAAAGCATGCCTTGTTGCAGTAGCCATGACTGCGCATGCAGGTCGATCACATCTCCAATCTCTATAGAGGCTTCCAGGCCTCTCGCTGGAATTCCCTCTTCAATCTCTCGAGCTTTCTCACACAGCCTCCACTCAGAATTGCCCGCACCTCCTGTCCGAGGCTCTCTGAACTCCCTGCCCCGGTTTGGTGCATTATTCCCGATGCTCATGAGTTCCTGGCTACGTGTTAGAGTTCCTACTCACCATGTCAGGTAATCACTCTACGACACGAATACGATGTGAACTTACAGTCGTGGTAGCAGCGCTAGTAATCAGGTCAGGACAATGGTCAATTTGACATCTAGCATATACCTAGCGGGACGACAAGCGGCTTGAAATTTGTAGACCCACGACCGATGTAAGGCAAAGCGAACCCATATAACCAAAGACTAACGTTCCGCGTCGGTGTATGCGTGAGGGCAGATTCTTCCAATCTGTTGGCAAGAGCAGTCGTACAGACTCAGCACAGGGAATGGCTTGAACGACTCTTTCCCCTCGATGTTCCGACAGTCTATGGTGGAATCATATAGAAATGTCCAACGGAAGGGTGAATCTTATCGTTGAGCAAAATGCACGAGAGACATTCGGTAGAGGAAGTATCGAAGCAAGCTGGCTTAGACTGATCTTCACATGTACTGTATTGCTCATCCTCTCTGGACAGATGATTGAAACGCAGAGAGGGAGGCTGTTCTAGTAATGCTCAGAAGAGACCATCAACATTTCATTCGAAAATTGTGTACATAAAAGACGTACAGAATATCAAGAAAGTTTGAGTGTTCTGCAAGCCAGCAAACTAGGAGCTTGGTGCAAGTGAAGCGAAAGGATGGACAGTTTCGCACTACGACACCGTCATTACAGTCGGTGTCGAGCATTTACAACGATGTATGGACTGGTCATCCATATTCATGGTTAGTCGGTAAGACGCAACCCACTGCTGTGCGCTTACTCAGCATATGCTAACAAGAGTCAGAGTAGAGAAGAATGAACATCGCAAAGCCCAAGATTTGCTCAAGAAATTACCTTGGCAAAAACTGTTCGCTCTGGTAGCTCTAACAATCAAAGAAGCTGATCAACTACCAGGAAGTCACAAGATAGAGGTTTGACAGCACTGTCAGGTTTATTATGTGTCAAGCAGACAGGCACGGAGTGTGCTTTGTCATTTGGAAGAGGCAATCTGATCACTGATGTATATTATGGTATCTTTGAGACATGAATCAAATGTGGATGCATTGACGTTAAAAGAAGGTGCAGAGGCTTGACAGGGAGAGCCTCGACGACACGGCTAATAGTGGGTCACCCGCCAGCCGATAAGATAAAGAAGATTCCGATAAGATCCTGCTGTCCCAAAAATTTTGGTGCAAGGACTTCTGGACCCCCTTCCGTCTGAAATCGCAAGTCTCGGCCCCAGAAAACACATCGCAAACCTGACAGTCTCCAAACATGCGACCTCTAACGGAACAAGAAACGCAAACACTGTTTGCCAAGCTGGCAAACTACACGGGCGCCTCACTCAAGAACCTCATCACCCCGCTCGACGACTCCCCCAACGCCGACCGCTACGTCTTCCGCCTCGTGCGCGACAGGGTGTACTATGTCCGCCTTTCGATCGCCAACCTGGCCAGCAACATTGCGCGCGACAACCTCCTCGCACTCGGAACCTGTCTAGGCAAGTTCAGCAAGACGGGCAAGTTCCGGCTTCACATCACGGCGCTGCCCATCCTTGCGCAGCACGCGCGGTACAAGGTCTGGGTCAAGTGTGAGTTCTGCAATACTTCAGCGAGCTGCACTGGAACACACGCTAATATTTCTTTCTCCCACAGCGAACGGTGAAATGCCCTTCCTCTATGGCGGCAATATTGTCAAGGCCCATGTCGGCCGGTGGTCAGAGGACTGCCCCGAGCATCAGGGAGTCGTTGTCTACAGCATGAACGATACGCCGCTCGGTTTTGGCGTCACAGCAAGGAGCACAGCTGAAGCGAGAAGATTGGATCCGACGGGTATTGTCTGCTTCAGGCAAGCGGATTGCGGAGAGTATCTGCGTGACGAGGATACCCTGTTTGCTGGGTGAATACAAATGCTGATGGAACAGAGGATGTGGTGGTGTTTTGCTGGAGTGTTGGACTCAGGATTGCAGCATGGCTTGGCGTTATGGGACGGCGTTCAGTGTCTTGGGGCAAAAGGGATATAAAGAGGTACCTCTTGTAGGTGGTCCGAATCTGTGTCAATTGCATTGTAAGGCACAGTCTGTCGGCTCTTCAATTCTCGTCAGTGTCCCTTTGAGTCTATGACAAGCATGCTCCGATGATACTGCTCGGTCAAGAACGGCATCATTCTTCCCCGGATGACAAGCACTATCATTGTAATATTGCCGACATCGGATTGCCTAACGAGATCGCTCATGCATGTCATTCCCTCATGGCTGCCCATAGAGAGCGTAAGCGAAATGAATATAGCTGGTACAGAGCGGCAGTGTGCGAACGATACCAGAGTAGAGTTGGATTGCATTGTCTGCGGATAGCTAGCTATGAAATTGCAGCGCGACCAAAGTCTCCAAAGCAAAGCTGTGTCTTGCGACGGCTGTTTTAAATATACAGAAGGGATGATATCTGCAGCCTCCAAGAAGGGTCTGGTCAATCCGAAGTTCCAACACCAACCTAGGTGTGGGTGAGATAACCTCTTGTTTTCCTGACCCGCCTCAAGCTTTCCGATTGGCATCTCTGGACTAGTCCAAGTGAACCCCTTCACCGAGGACCCTTGCCAAAGTCAAATACCTTCCGTTAAGAAGAGTGGGGTGGTTAGATGCATCAGACCTGGATAGTAATACACCACTCAGTTTCTTCCTCTTCTATGTTTTTGTTGTTTGATCATTGAGATGAGATTGCAAGGCCTGTACGACCGATTGCTGAAGATCAGCTTGTACTGGAATACAAGTCCGGTACAAGTCAGAACATCTTGTATGATTAGAAGCAAGACAAGGCCGAGAATCATCAAAACAGGCTGAAATAGCAGATGCCGTGGTGCGAAGATCTTGAGTAAGATGTGCATGCTCTTCGAAAGGCTTTGAAGCCTACCCGCCTACTGGCCGGGAAAGTGCTTGAAGTTGTTTTCATAGTCGTACTCTTCCAAGGCCGCAAGACGTGTGCCACGGTCATACTGCGAGCGGCGACGGCGCTGCTCGTCACGGAAATGCTGTCCGGCATTCGGTGTGAAGAGACCTTCCAATGCAATCAGTTAAGCGAACAAGTGCAAGAACCATCAATCAAAGCTTACCGACGTGCTCCGCATTCTCACAACTTCGCTTCATCTTTGATTGATTGTCTGGGCCTGGAAAGGGCTCCTCCTGACCAGCAAGTTCTGGACGTGGGCCATTGGTGGTAAAGTAGAGCTGCAGGTGTTAGGACCCAAGACAGCTGGACTTGCATACATCACTCACCTTGGGTCGATAGTGGGGTGCCTCAAGCATGACGGAGCTGTTGCGGAACTTCTGTACAAGACAATCCTTGCCCTGGATGGCTTCAGAATGTCAGCACGGGCGCCTTATTAGTGATACCAGGACACTTACTAGCGTAGGAGATCTCGGCAACTTTGTCACTCTTGAAGCAGTTCCAGCGCTGGTGATCGCGCGCCTCGACAAACTGCGCATATTTTGGTCAGTATAAAAAAAGACTAAGCAAGGACCAAGATTAGTCCTACGTCAATGATGTCCAAAGGCTGTCACACAGTTAGCAAAAGGTAAACCGCGAAGAGTGCGTCCACTCACATCGACAAAGTTGATGAACGCGTATCCAACGCTACTAGATGTCAGCAAAGCCAACATGTAAGAATAACTTCATCGAGGTAACTCACTTGCAATCGTTGGCGAAGTCGATGCGTAAGTACATGAAATCGTACTTGCCCCAGCTGGACTCATCGATAATCCGCTTCAACATGGCTTGGTCGACCTTGTTGGGTATATTTCGCAGCATTATCTAGAATAGTTTAGCAAGTCTGTGGTAGCCCGATTGTTTTCCTGAGCTCACCGTAGTCCGGACATCGATACCATCGCGGATGCGGCTGATCTCGACGTGGTTGTGACTCCCTGCCGCATTGTAGTAGGGAGATCGGGTGACTCGCTGTGCATTTTGCCGGCGTGCATCTGGACGGATGAAGCCCAAAGCCTTGGGTGTTAGGTAGCCGGGTTGAGGATAGGGAACAAGCGGGCCAGATCCCGTTGGTTGATACAGTGGTGCAAACGTCGTCAAGTTAGCGGGCAGATGGAAAGGATTTGGAGGGTGACTGGCGATAGAGTCGACAAGGTACTGAGTTGACGCAGGGGTCTGATTGTGATACATCATGGGTTGAGGATACATGCCACCTTGAGTTGCAAGAGGCATGCCCATGTTTCCAACACCGGAACGACTGCCGGCCACCAGGTTTCCAGTAGGCTGCGGTGTTGTGATCAGGGACATATTCTGGAAAGCAGAGGAGATGTCTGACAGTGAATTGCGGCGAACAGAAGGAGCGGGGAGCTCTGCGGCCCTCTCTACATGTGACGACCCAGCGCCATGCTTATTGAAAGAGAGGTGGAGAGTGAAATCCTGTAGATCGTTGTCAGAGGAACAACAGGTGGGAAGAGTAGCCTTGACTTACCTCGCCAGGCGGAGCAAACCCATTGTACTTGTTAATAACAGCAACGGCTGCCTCGACGTCGTAGAACTCTATCAGGATGCGCATCAAGACATTGGAAGAGCCCGCCTGCCTCACAAAGTCATAGATATCTGCTTCGAGTGCGAGCAGGCGATACAAATAGCATTCCATGTCTGCAGCATTGACCAAGCAGTTTCTGCCGATGTCCACGACAAGCATAACTTGACCTTCAGTGGCCGAGTCAGCAGTCGAACCGGGAATGACAAGCTGCCGACAAAGTTAGCCAGAACACACAGGCGTGTTCGTGTTGAGAGATAGAACTCACCTGCCAGTGCTCGGGACGGACGAAGTCAACACGCCAGTCAGGGCTGCCATGTCGTACGTTGTCGAAGACCATGTAAGCATCCAGAAGGTTGGTGAACCGTACGTAGACCCTACTGCCGTTACTGTGAATGTATCGCTTGCCTCTGAAGCGCTTACCAATGCTCTCCAGGTGCTTGCTCGGTAATTAGCAAATATGGGGCTATGATCAAGTGTAAGCTTGCGACAGACTTACCGAAAACAGTGCATCTGCATCGGAGGCAGTGAGGCTCAAGCCGGCAGAAGAAGTGAGAACGATGTAGCGCGTGAACACAGCCCCATTGCTGCTGGCGAGGCTCGTAGGACTCCTGAACAGGGCGCGATTCTCGTTTAATGTACCTTCGGTGAATTGATTCGTGACGGCTCCCGGCTGAAAGCGGGCTCCAAACGATGACAAGGGCTGGAAGTCACTGGCAAAGGGTGACAGTCTCTGATCTCGCTTGGCCGAGGATTGAGAAGTGAAAGGGTCCTTGTCGGGTTGGGTCAAGGAAGGACGAAAGGCGCCGGCAAGCTTCCCAGGGTAACGGAGTGGCTGGGGGTCAGACGCCGGCAAGGCGAGAGGGTTGTAATACTTGCTGGATCTTGCGGAACCCTCCTCGGGGGAAAACGCTGTGAGTCGCGTATCTGGAGTGCCTTCGTTCTTGTACGAGTCGGCATTACCGGTGGACGAATGCGGCGATGATGGGTTGAACGCGATTTCGCGTGGCTGTGTCATCTTGAAACCAGGGTATCGAAGAGGTTCCTTATCAACTCTGTGCCCAATGCTGAAAGCTGCTATGCAACAGGAACAACCACAAAGCGGCTGACTAGACTTGGCAGACAACAATGGCTTTGCCACGAGAAGACTGGGAGTCGGGCTGGCTTGAGGTTGATGTTCTGGGAAAGAGAGAGAAGCGCGGGTGAGGTGAATTAAAGAGGATTCAAGGGCAGCGTGGCCATCTGAGGGGGGTTTTCTGCAGAAGTTCTAGAGTTTCGAGTGCCTTCAATCGGAAGGAACGTTGGCGCTATTGAGGTGAATCCCAGAGTCTGGTTGGGAAGGTGGAGTAAGAGATTGCCATTGAAAGAGTCCGCTCAATAAAGTAGGCGAGGGTGGTCAGGTTGGGACAAAAGGCAGGAGTGTCCCTAAGACAGGTACTGTAGGTAGTTTGGGAAGGAAGGTTCAATTCTTTCCCGAAGGTACCTTAGCGTAACCTTCAACTCCTTGGATGAGGCGAGGTGGCTACCAAGGACTCGAATGGTTCCATCTCAAGCCATATGGAACTACCACGTACTAGAGATCGCCCCCAACCAGATGATTTGCTTGTGAAGTGGTTGAACTTCGAAGAGCCAACCCGTTGCATTTCACGAGATCCTGACAGAGAGACGGAGAGCTTAATTCCACACGAGTACCTTATGATGTGCAGACTCCGCTGGCCCAAACTCGCAACTGCCTCGTAAGAGCTTCATGGCACGGCACCTTCCCTCAGAAAGCACGCTCCTTAGCAAGGCAAGCAGCTTAGAAGTCTGCTGACCAAGAGGATAAGGTACCTTACCATCACACTTGATTCCCCAAATGATACTTTGCTCTAGATGCTAGCCAGACACTGCTACGCCTGGATGCCTATCATACTTTACTCCAAGTCCAGGGGAAGAACAGCGCCAAGGAAGTCACGTCCAGTTCGAATCCTCACCGCTAGGGCTTCAATTTTCACTCTAAGTCATGTTAGGAACTTTGAACATCAAGTTTATTCGCATTGGGAAGTGACTCACCGTGGCATCTGTTTGACTCTAACAGAGTCACCATTTTATACGATGAAGCCATGGAATGCACTCAGAGCCAAAGTCCCCCGTTGTGATACGAAAAAGCCTGTCAATAAAGCGGAACTAGCATAGCTGCTGGCACGAGAATAGGGAGAAAGGTTTTATTTGAGAATCTTAACCATAGATTTTCCAATGCCCCGGAGAGAATGTCCAGATAACAAGTAGTGAAGATATTATCATAGGTACCATTAATCAGCACAAAGTAGACTATGGTAGACTGGTAATCCCTCCCATGACTGTGCATGGACCATCACGATATGCTTGAGGTGGTACCTTAGCGTTGGTGCGGGCCCACTTCTGCAGGTGCACGCGGCGGTGCTTTATGCACGACTTCAGGGCGATATGTCAACTCTCTTCCAAGTTCAAGAGGTTTTGGGGGAGGTTTCAAAATGATACGCGCTTTCCTCTGTTGACCATCCACTGACTGGGCGTCCAAGCCTTCACAACACGATGCCTCGAAAACCCCAAACGTGGGATGATTATGGCGATGCCGTCAATCAGGTTGGTCACAGTGCTAATCAAGTTGCTCGCTATCGAACTTACCAGTTGGTAGATCATACTGTCGTCCTCCGAACTTGATTTCGTTGACCAACTAATTCCCGTTCTCAAAGACGCCACCACCAGTGGTAGAACCTCGACGCTTGCCCAGAGCTTGGCCCAGTATGCGGATGCCCGCGAGGCCGACATCGAGCAAATCGGCTTGACGAAACACGAGGAGTTTCTTGGGTCGGTCAATCAGCTCCAGAAAGTGCGAGAGGGCACGGTGGCCCTGACAGCCGAGATTCTCGAGTTGAATGAGTCGATCCAGGCGAGCACAGAGAAGCTGGCGAAGCAGAAGCAGTCCCTGGTCAACACGCGCGGAGTCCGGCAGAACATCACAGACGTTGCCGATTCGCTCAAGGAATCTTTGAAGATCTTGCATGCGGTGAATCATGCTCATGATCTAATACGGAAGAAGAGCTACTACGCAGCGCTAAAGTCGTTGGAGGACCTGCAGAACGAGTATCTGGTTCCCATCATACAGAACAAGTATGCTACTCAATATCGACTAGCCGACCTCATCCAAAAGTCAATTCCTGCTTCACAAAAGGCTATATCGGAGGCTGTCATGACGGACTTGAATACCTGGTTATACAGGATCCGAGAGACGTCGCAATTCTTGGGCGAGGTCGCCTTCTATCACACGGAACAAAGGCGAGATCGGCAACGGAAGCGGGTCGAGGAAAACGAATACCTCAGCCACTTCAAGCTGAACTCGGCAATCGAGTTAGTCTTTGATGAGAGCAGCGAATACGATGTATTAGATAACGAGGAGGTCCACGTCGACTTCAAACCCCTTTTCGAAGCTCTTCACATCCACAACGCACTTGATCAAACCGAGAAGTTTCGCTCAGATTATGCTGCAACGAGACGGCGTCAGAAAGAGCTGCTGATGCCGAGCGCTGTCGATCTCGCGGCTGAGGATGACGAGAACTCCCTGAGTGGGCTCCTGGAGGGCATTGCCGGATTTGCCATCATTGAGAAAGCGACCATGCGACGGGCGCCACAGCTGCGTTCTGCTGTTGATGTTGACGAGCTTTGGGACTCCATGTGCCAGACAGCGATAACCCTGATCACGACAGCGCTTAACGAGGTCAGCAATGCCGAGATTTTGCTTAAGATCAAGCTCGTGATCGCTCTCTTCATCCAAACCATGGAGGGCTGGGGCTACTCTGTCAGCATGCTGAACAGCTTCCAGCTCACATTATTCTACAAATATGCTGAACTGCTCAAGAGGCGATTCAGCGAGGATTTCCAAGAGATTGTTTCGACCGACGATTATATGCCGATGGCCATTAACAATCGCGAGGAGTATGACAAAGTACTGAACGTGAGCTGGTTCACGTCGGACAAGCCGCCCGAGGAGCTGTCGTTCCCTTGCGTACTCCCTTTCTCGCAGATGTATCCACTGTGCTGCATCGATATCCGCAATTTCCTCAACCAGTTCTACTTCTTCTCTGACGATAATTTTGAACATCCAAATATAATTGATGAGACGCTCAGAAAGGTAAGGGATTCTCAGGGATATTCCTCTATCATGACTATTAAGCTGACAATGCAAACAGTCCTTGGACGAGCTTTTGACTGAGAAGGTCTGCAAGACACTGGTTGAGAGACTCAGCTCGCAGTATTTGGGTCAAATTGTGCAGATTCTCATCAATCTTGAGCATTTTGAGTTAGCCTGCCAGGAGCTAGAGCAACTTCTGATCCGGGCACGTTCATCAACATCCGCCGGCGGCCCAGTGACTCTTCGGGCGACTGAACAGTTCAAGAGCAATAAGAAGACGGCCGAGAAACGAATCTTCGAGCTTGTCAATTCCAAGATCGATGATCTTGTTGATACTGCGGAGTATGACTGGTAAGTATCTGGACTCTGGATCACAAAACCGTTGAACAGCTTGCTGATCTCTTCCAGGACGGCTCCTTCACCACCTACAGGCGCAAGCAGCTACATGCAGACATTGACGCGCTATTTGTCGACCATCATGACGTCGACATTGCTCGGCCTTCCTCGCGAGATCAAGGAGCTCATCTACTTTGATGCTTTAAGCCATGCTGCTAATAAGATACTGGTCAGCTCTCTCACCATTTGCTGCTCCAGATAGGTTACTCACTCGATGTTCTAGGCATTGCCACTGTCCCCCGAGGTTACCAAGATTAACCCCAACGGAGTCGCTCAGCTGTCGAAGGACGTCCACTTCTTGACCGACTTTGTCGGCAGCCTCGAGAACGCTTTTATGCTAGAGCAAAACCTCGACGAACTTCAGCAGACTGTCGCGCTCATGGAGTCGGACAACCACGACGAGTTCTTTGACATCTCAACGAGGAACAAGAAATACGGCCGCGTCGACGCTATGAATGGGCCGATCTTGCTCGAGAAGTGAGTTTCAGCTTTCTGCTTTGAAATCAAGAATATGTGCAGTATACTAATTCACCCTCCACAGACTGACGCAGACGGTCGAGACCCCAACAAGGACGGCCCAGGCACCGACGCTATCCAATTTCTCGTCCAGGTTCGGCCTGAGATGAGCCGGAGCATTCACCCTTGTCTTCAATCATCGAGTCTTCCGCGCGATACCCTTGCAATCTTCCAGCTTTTCTTTTGAATTATCTAGGACCATCTTGGCCTTCAACCGGAATCGACGCCAGTCCACGGTTTCATGCAGTGAAAAAATCGTTATATTGATATCTGGAGTCATGAAAAACCTAAAAACCGTGCCAAACAATACCTGTCCTGATCCCTAGAAACAAACACACTGCCGTGGTAGTTTCCGTACTGCTGTGCTAGTGTTATCCTCTCCTATCTGGGAGAACGGACATACCATATCCTGCATGCGCCGACACTCAACACAAAACCAGCCACTTGCTTGTGACGAAACCGAACGCTGTCACTCCTCCTTCGAATTCAGGTCATTACCCGTCCCTTGCTTCATGGCCTCTGCCACAAGAAGTTGGAACGCATGGGCAGTACCTTTCTCATCATCCTTGTTGACTTCTTCTACCTCCATGGTTGAAGGCGTCACATCCTGATCAACGTCAAACCTCCTGATAACTTCAAGGCTAGGGTCAGAAAACGCACCCTGGTCCATCGGCGTTGCTGCGCTTGACGCCCCCTAGGCGTTCTGTTCCCGCGAGGTCAGCATATTTCGATCAATCGGATGTTCCCGGGAATAGCTTACCGGTTGCGGCGGCATCGTCGTGTACCCGTACATATTCTCAATCTCGCCATACATCTGCGCCTGAGGCTGGCCGTAAGCTTGCGGAGGAGCAGCCTGGACCTGTCCGGGGTACATGGCCTGTTGCTGTCGGTAGTCGAGCTCGGGCTGACCGTGCTCCGGCATGCCGTACTGGGCGGCAGCCATAGGGTGGCCCGCGTGGTTTGGTGGGGGCATGTGCTGGGTGGGGAGCTGGGTCTGGGCCGCAACAGGACCGGCGGTCTGGGCGGAGCCGGTGCCCTGCGCGTTACGCTTGGCGTGCGAGGCGGCCTCTTCGCGGGGGACGATGTCGATGAGGAAGTCGAACATGTCGCTCTTCGCGAGGGCGGACGCGATGTCAGACCGCTGCAGAGTTCGGCGCTTGTTCTCCTCGGCGTGTATCCAAGCGCGCATCGTCAGCTCGGTGATGAAGATGTCGCAGCCCTTGGCAAACAGGATCGGAGCCTCGGCTGAGATCATTTTGACTTCTGGGTCGGCCTTCATGACCTTCTTTATCCGGGCGAGGGGTAATTGGTGGAGCTTGTAGTCATGGTTGTCGCTCTCGAGGTGGTTGATGGTCTGCTGCCAGTACGTTGTGAGGATGTCCTTGTACTGCCCGTTCAGGCCCTGGTGGACGTTCGCCCATGTTCCGGTGTAGAGCTCTGATGGTGCGAACCCCGATTGGGCGAGCTGTTTTATGGTGGCAATGGTTAGTGAGATGGACAATGGATGGCGACATGGAAGGAGACAAACCGCAGCGCTTGCGCCATAGTGACCTCCATGAGCAGTGTCGTAAACTGGTTGTTGCTGCCGATTGCCCGACGCGGATTGCGAGTTTTGAGGATCCATGTTGAGGCTGTGAGGTGCGTGGTTGGTTAGCGAATGCGGGATGTTGTCGCGCGAGTGGGCTGTTCGCGCGAGAGGGACTCGGCGCGGTTTTGTCGGACGAACGCTTTAAGCTTTGTAAGGTAGCGCGGTTCGTGTTAAGCGGTGAGCTGCTGATAACTTTGCGGGGTATGACGCTCTGCGTTGGTTCGGCTGTATTCAAGGTCGCGATAGCTGATTATGAGCTGCAAACCGTCTGTTCTCAGTTTTGTTTACTTTCACTGCGACCGTGATGCCAAGGTCCCGTCTGGCTTTCACCTGTCAGTGTCAGCCTTCTCCAATGTCCAGATAAGATTGGCTGTGTTTTGAATGATTGGCCGGCAAGCTTCAGCGGAGCGAAGCCAATGGGTGGAGTTTAAAATGCTCTGGTTTGACGACTCGGTGCTCGTTAGGAGCCAGTCAGAAACAGCGCGCGAAGGGTTTGAGATGATTGGTGAAATTCAGTCCAGGTGGATGATGGTTTGATTGGAAAATGGCCGTCAACCCTGCGATGGAGTAAAACCACAGGGCGGCGCAGGGGAACATGCATACCTTTTTATGTCAGTGTGGGAGCAACCGATGATCTTGTTAATGTCCAGTCTAATGAGGTTGATCAGATCTATGAGATGTGTTGTGAGGGAAAAAGAGAGAGATGATGATTTGGCGGTCAAATGAAAAGAGGGTTGGGCATGAACAACAAGCTGTGGCGCAGGCCCAGTGCGTTTTCCCTCCCACTTCGGCCCAGTGTGGCCCAACCCCAGCTGGACTTCTATCGTCACCAGCCCAGCTTCTGCCAGCTCTATGGCATGACGCATGTTTCTGGCCTGAGGCAACACCTCTCCAGCCTCACTTGAAAAAAAGAGTGGGTCAGTACACGTGTATGCACGGACCGGCTACCGATGCACCGAGTGTACCATACCTTACCTAATCCACAACTGTGGCCCCACCTCTATCATATCCAAAAACTTTTGGGAGGTTCTGGCTTCTGCTTTTCTTTACTCTGCACATCCTTCTCCCAACTTTGGTTGAAGATGGCAACCACAACCATGATGGATCTGTCTGATGACCAGATCGACAAGATTTTAGCTGAGGCAGAGTTGCGTCTGGCAGCTCGTGGAACTGAGAAGTCCGCGCTGCTATCGCAACAGAGCCCGGCAGTCTTAGCTGTGGCAGAGACGACTGTACCTGCTGCGCCCGGTACAGCTGTTGCACCTGTTCAAGACCAGGGCAAGGAGGCAAAGGACCTTTCAGTACGGGTTCCCAAGCCTGTTATCAAGGAGAAGAAGGTATGTCTTGACGCTGCTACTCGGACACCCATCCTGCCCCGTTTTCATGATGATATCTTATCCCATATTTCCAATGAAGCAGGCAACGGTCCCGTTATGGGATCAATGCCTGCACCAAGATGATTTCCTTATATCATAGTTACTCTGAGATGAAAGCACCGCTATCGAGTTCTATTTGTCCTCCAAGTTGTTCATAATTACTGACCAGCTTTCAGGAAGTGAAAGACAACGCCGGCCCTTCGTGGTACGGCCTGCCGCGGACGGATCCACAAACTAAGAAGGATTTGCAGATCATCAAGATGAGAGACGTGTTGGCCATGGGCAAGCAGCATTTCAAGAAGGTATTTCCTCCTCGAATCGGCCTCGATCGTGAGTTGGTCAGCATGGCGCTGACTCGCTCGGTAATTTTAGGACACGCGCAAAGATCCATTCCCGGAATTTTCGCAAGTTGGAACCCTGGTCGAAGGCCCAACTGAGTTCTACAGCGCGCGCCTGACGAAGAAGGAGCGGAAGCGGACCTTGGTCGAAGAGGTGCTCTCCTCTGGCCAGGCACTCTCGAAGTTTAAGTCAAAGTACAACGAGATACAGGAACGAAAGTCGAGCGGCAAGAAGTCTCACTACAAGAAGGTAGTTGCTCGCCGCCGGCGCCAGCAAGGATGAGCGGCGTTGGCATGTCAGCTTTACTTCACAAACAATCACGCACCACCACTCGGTCACATGCCGAGGTCATCGCCGAGCGACCTACGTGGCCCTCAACGGCATGCCGAACGACTGTTTGATCGAGCAGTGACCGATCACAGTCTACGCGGAGGTTGGAAATTTAGCGTTGCTTTTGTCACGGTGACTAATATCCCGCGCACGCAACCAGCCAACAGCCAGGATAGATCGAGGGACCTCAGCAGATTCGCTACGAGGCATATCTGGCTTCAGCTCGGCAGCAGCATGCAGGTGTTTCTGGTAGTCTTCACCGAAGATACCGCTCATGTCGATAGCACAGCAATCCTGTGTGACATGTACACAAGACTAAAAAGTCCGAGTCATCTCGCGTCAGGCCCGAATATGTGCCAAGCGCACTACAGGGGCTCCTTCAAGGATAGGTTGAGACGTGCTTCGCAGCATGTATCCCTTTTTCGAAAGCCGAGAATCATCAATCATGATTTCTCTCTGGGTTATGTCCATATTGGTGGCATTTGGTCATCACTGTTAGTACAATGGATGGTAGAGTGTATTTTAGGTCCATCTCTCGCAGAAGATGTTGCACCGCGCCCGATCAGTTGGAAGGTTACCTATGACTTGACAGATTGGTCTTGGAACAGCAATAGTGACGACACAGGAGACCAGTGAGAAGATTGCGGAGGATATACAAGAAACTAGATGTCCAATTGGAGTTTACATGGAGCAATTAGCACCTCCATGAGCTCATTCCCCGCTACCAGGTCTTTTCTTACTTCATATTCGTGCCGTTGTACGCAGCCCAATGCCTCAAATATAAAGTCTACCAAGACAACCGCGGAGAACCCGGCCGCTGGCAATCATACGGTGCAAATACGGTGCAAATACAGTGTGAATACAGTGTGAATAGAAGTGGGTGCTTATCGATAAGTCGACAGTGTAACCAGCTTCCGGATGTCGAGCTAAAACTTCTTGGGCCCGATATGCTCCTGATCGAGGGAACGACATCGAACAGAGACGGACACAGACGAATATGCCACCATCAATACGGCCTCTACGGCCATTACTGCAGACAAGAACAGTGCGTTGCAATTCAGGTTCTTTGACGATACTAGTTGCTGACCCTGGCTCTCTTCGTGCTACAGCCGCTCGCGACCACACTACGAACGTCCATGGTGGCCGCGTCTGGACAGATCCGAACACATGCCTCCGTGTAGGTCAGCAGAGCCTTGCAATTGAAGCTGAAACTAACGGACCTTATCAGAAACCACGAGTCTAGCGCGTCGGCATCGTCACAGTCAGTCGACACACTATCGTGATCGCACGACCTTGCTAACAGACCTTACTAGAGCACCTAACAAGCCCGACACCATTACTTCGTCACTCACCCCCTCCACAGCACCCAAAAATGCCTCCCCTTCGACCGACACGCGCATGCCACGCAGCTTAGCAGCACTCTACCTCAAGCCCCTCCGCCGCGAGGCCGAGTACGGTGTGCCATCCTGCGACCTACAGCTGCGCTCCTACACGCTTCGCAACCTCGAGTTCTTCTGCGACTTCGCCCTGCGAGCCGCGTACTACCTCGGCTTGCCCGCGTACGGTCCCGTTCCTCTGCCGCGCATGACGGAGCGGTGGACGGTACCGAGGAGTACTTTCATCTTCAAGAAGAGCCAGGAGAACTTTGAGCGTATCACGTTAAGGAGATTGATACAGATCCGGGACGGCCATCCGGACACGGTTCAAGTTTGGCTTGCCTTTTTGCAGAAGCATGCTTATTATGGCATTGGTATGAAGGCGAACGTTTGGGAGTTTAGCAAGCTTGGTAAGTTGACTCTCGTACCTCTTTGCTTTCTATGGCGGAGTGGTTAGGGTTATAGAAAGGCGCTAACAGGGAACATAGGCGTCGGCAAGGCTATGGATGAGAGCGTCAAGGAGGTTGAGGGCCTGCTCAAGGATAAATGGGCTCATTTGGGCGAGAAGAAGAGACCCGAGGACGATACGGTGGAGAAAATCCAGGAGTTCCTGGACAAGGAGCGGATGAGGATTTCTCACGGCAGGTAGTCGTGCTGTCGTGTATGATATTGTGTAGTCTGTACCATACAAGGGCTTTATCATGACTTGGACTAGTCAACGAAAGAGGCTGTTTCCTGTATCTGCCATCTTGCGAAGAACGTGCTACCGAGTACTCACAAATCCCAAGCCGCGACAGGAGAACTTTTAGCACAACCAATATTAAAGGTTAAACAAATACATTTGTGATTTGGTCTGTGTCGTTCTAGCACTTTCAGTTCTAAAAGTCAGTCACCTTGTTGTTGTCTAAACTTCCTTCAGGGGTCCAACCCCGCTGTAACTTAGGACGACGACCTACTAAAATTCTCACTTATAATCCGCGCCTCATATATACGGTTACGACCGCATCAATACATGCATCTCTGATACACCAGACTCGCGTCTCTGCGCCACTGTACTTATGGGACGGGGAATAGCCCGGCTGGGTCCAGTCTTGGGCCAATTGCAGCGGGCACAGCGACGAGCAGCATCACAAGCGGCATCCGACTCTAATGCAGGCACCGTGATCTTCTCCGGCATCCAGCCGACCGGCATCCCCCATCTGGGCAACTACCTCGGCGCGCTACAGAATTGGAAGCGACTGCAAGATGGAGCGCAACCGGGCGCGAAGCTGCTGTACTCCATCGTCGACCTGCACGCCATCACGCTGCCACAGCAGGCGCCCATGCTGAGGCAGTGGAAGCGGGAGATGTTGGCCGCTTTGCTGGCAGTTGGTCTTGACCCGGAGAGGTCGAGTATTTTTTATCAGTCTTCGGTGGGTAACTCTAGGGTCGCGAGATCATGAGAAATTGTTCTCATCTAGATTGTTGTTGTGCAGGTGCCGGCTCACTCTGAGCTCATGTGGATATTAAGCTGTACCGCATCCATGGGATATTTATCGAGAATGACACAGTGGAAGGTAAGATATCCTATGACAGCCACTTGCTTCATTCAATCTGGACTAAGTCTACGTGATAGAGCAAACTACATCTCTCCGATGACGCCTCAGCTCTAGACGAGAAAGCTAAAGCGTCACTCAAGCTCGGCCTATTCTCCTATCCCGTCCTCCAAGCAGCAGACATCCTAGTCCACAGGTGAGTCCTATCTCTCTGCCATATATATCAGGGCCATTCTTTAACACGTTGGCTAGAGCAACCCACGTCCCGGTAGGCGAGGACCAACGCCAGCACCTCGAATTCGCTCGCGAGTGCGCAACAAACTTCAACCACACATTCGGTGCCGGCTCGAAGCTCCTCGTCCCGCCAGAGACGATCCTGTGTATGTCTATCCCCTTCCGCTATCAATCCTCACTTGACATGCTCACCCTATGATTAAATAGCGCCCGCAAAACGCATAATGTCCCTCCAAAATCCCACCAGCAAGATGTCAAAGTCGGACACGGACCCTCGGTCCCGTATTCTACTTACCGACTCCGCCGAGGAGATACGGAAGAAGATCATGGCGGCCAAGACGGATTCGACTAATGGTGTGTCGTATGACCGCACAGAAAGGCCAGGTGTGTCGAATTTGCTTGAACTGTGGGCCAGTTTTGATAAAGACGGGAGAAGTCCGGAGACTCTGGCGGAAAAGTTGAGGGAGCAGAAAGCTACCCTCAAAGATCTGAAGATGAGTGTTGCGGATGTCCTGGTGGAGGAGATTCCTGTGATTGGAGTGAGGTATCGGGAGTTCCTGGAGAAGGACGGCGGGAAGTACTTGGATGAGGTTGAGGATAAGGGGGCGAGGGTTGCAAGGGAGAGTGCGGGTGAGACGATGCAGATTGTGAAGCGGGCGGTTGGGTTGTCGAGGTAGGAGGTTGCGGGTCGATGGCTGACGAGAGTGACAAAAAGGTACGATATGTGTAGAAGATCGAGCAGAGGGTTAGAAGGACATACAGGTGGCTAGGAAATGAGCAGAGGACGGTATATTCGACTGGAGGATGAGATGGCTTGTGGATAGAGCTTAGGCACTGTGCTCTAAGTCTGCTGTACGACTTGTGTAACGATAGGCAAACATGGTCGAGAATCAAAGATCTATGGACGCTCCGGGACTTCGCACACGTTGTACTCTGCGTGGCAATCCCAGTCCATCAAGAAGCATAGGCGAAATTAGATCCCCTACACGCCAGCCAGAAGTCCCTAACTACCTGATTCGTCTGCCGCGCACCCCGGAGACTGGACATGCGTCAGTAATGAGCCCTGCAAATTCACGGAATTCGAGCCAACTTACTTGATAACCTTTTTCAAAAACACCTTCCTCTCCGCATGGCTGACCTTATCACTCGGAAAGTCCTCCGCCAACAACGCCGCCTCCAGCCACGCCTGGGCCTTCACCTGCTGCACAACCAACTTCTTCAGCGGTTCGCTCAGCTTGTCCAGCTCGCTGCGCATAGCCTCGCCGCTGATGTTCCGTATCAGCGAGCGGCTTACGAGCGGACCGAGATGCTCCATAGCACCAGAGATGGAAGCCTGGATGGCCGGGTCCTCGCTCCTGAGTGCGAGGAACTCGGTCCAAAACTCGGCTGCTGCGGCTTTGGGGAGTGGCTCGTTGCCGTTGAGGACTTCGAGGGTAAAGAGGAAGAAGAATTCGATGAGCGAGTTGGGCTGCAGTCGGAATAGGACTTCGGGCGCTTTGGCCATTAAGCGGCGGATGAGGTCGATTGAGTGCTGCGTGAGTTCAGTGTCGGCTCTGGGTTCTGGCAGGGCTTGGAGGAGAGAAATGACCCATGGTAGGAGTTGGGATAGGGATGGCAGCAACTGGTCTGGTGGTCCCTTGAATAGGGAGCTGAGGAATGAACATGCGGTGCTAACGACTGTGCCGATTCGAGGTGCGTTTATTGTCAGGCTGGTGAAGAAGGACGAAACAGTGGCAGGTGGGAAGACGAATGGGCCGGGTTCGGTCTCGCTGAAGCCGGCGCGGAAGATGTTGCAGATGACTTCAACCACCTCACCATTCGTGGGGAAGGTGACGAGAACCTGGTTTAATACTGTGAGAATATCATGCTGCAGTGCCGCCAGGTTACTGGTTATTTGCCACTGCGATGCTGGGGCGTCCAGGTCAACAGGCCCGTCACGGACAGATTGCATGCCCTTAGCCATACCAGATATACACCGCAGGGCCCTTAGAGCTAGCTGAAGGGCTACCTCCGCTGCTGACGGTTCCGCCTGCGATTCGGCAGAATCGAGTCCTCTTCTATAAAGGGGATCTTCGAGATTGAGTGTCTGCGGATTGGCTGCCAGCTGTATCGCCCGCTTAATATCCTGGCCAGCAAAGTCAAAGAGCTGCGCAAAAGCGGACAGCTTGTCAGCATCATTATTCACAGCTTGGATGATAGATGATATTGCGAGGACGACTTTCTCCTCGGCTAACGGATCCAGTGGGCTGCCATGATAGATAGCGTCAAACTGGCCAAGAAAGGCGGGTACCTCCCCAGTAAGGATGTGCCGGCACGAAGAGCACAGCTCAGCTATGTATTTGGCAGAGTCGCCGCCGAGTGCAGTGTCGCCCAAGCCGCCAAACAACAGGTTCAGAGCAGAAGGCAGAAATTCTGGCCGGCGCTCGAAGTACTCAGAGTATCGCTCAATGAGCTGTAAGGAGGTGTGACGCAGACGTAACGGCACTTTGTCTTGACTCCCAAGCATCAGAGCAAAGAAGGGCGCAGAAAAGACCTTACTTATCATGTCGTCGCAAGTCTCATCGTCCGAGATACAGTCGCCCAAGGAGGCGATACAGAATGCTGAAGCCTCGAGTTCTGTCCAGGACGACGAGTTGAGATGCACAAGTAGCAGGTCGACAAACATGGAGACAAGTGGCGGGCCAGTCATGGCGAACACCGCCTCAAGGAGATCGGCAACATCCTTCCTCGCCTCGACGAATCTAGCCCGGTCATTTGTGTCCCACTGCATGAGTTCCTCAATGGGAGGCCATTGGATTTTGCTCCAGCAATTGCTGAGAACCTGCTTGACATGTCCGATGGCCGTGGCAAAGGAGGGTTGGCGCCTTCCGTCAGGGGAATCCAGCTCATCAGTCATGGTCTCCACGAAGGTTGACCAGAATTCCACGGCGTAGACAAAGACGGTGTCTTCTGCGGCTACAAAGCCAGGGCAACCCGTAAGACCAACCAGGCCGCTCAGGAATAGCTGTGACTGGTCATCAGTACTCTCGATGAGCTTGGAGACCCTTGCGCCACCATAGGACAGCATGAGCCATATGAACAACTCATTGTCATGATCGAAGTCTCCTTGGACCAGAGCCGAATACCTGGCTTGAAAGTGCTCGCTTTGGAACATGGATGCCAGCTTCTGATAGTAATCCTCGGTCAAGAAGCCGGGGTGTGAATCGATGATTTCGGTCAAGAGCTCCACAGATGGCCCTGATAGTTGGTCGAATCCAACTAGACGGATGAGCTCGTCAACCAATGGCCGCAGAATGCCACGTAAGGTGTCGTTTTTTTCCGAATGTGACCTCGAGTAAACAATCCAGGACTTCAAGCAAGTTAGTCCCAGCTTTCGGTAATGGCCTCCTCATAGTCCATGGTGGCATACGAAGGAGAGGAACTCAAGCACACCTGAAGACACCGAATAGCATCCAACCCGACATCGACGTTGGCAGCGCCATGTCTATTATTGTCCATACCGATGAAAAGTAGTTCCGCGACATCCTTGGCATTTTCCATGGCATGAGCATGCAGGTCAGCGCTGGGCAATGTCAGTTATCATATTGGATATGATACACCATATCTTGTAATTCTTCTGGAGCGGAGCGACGAACTACTTAGCTGAGTTTGAGTCCGTTCTCTCGACGTCCTCAGCAAGGGTAGAAGCAAAGCATATCACGGCCTGTAACTTGTAGCAGCTCAAGCTATTGGCAGCCATCCAGACAGGCACCGCATCATCAAAGTCTTGAAGTGGTATACAGCGGCCGATGTCGAAGGACTGCACAAGATGTCGGATACAGTGCTTCCACAAGCGAG
This sequence comes from Coniochaeta sp. PMI_546, assembly GCA_021432605.1. Lineage (NCBI taxonomy): Eukaryota > Fungi > Ascomycota > Sordariomycetes > Coniochaetales > Coniochaetaceae > Coniochaeta > Coniochaeta sp. PMI_546. The sequence goes on along the minus strand of MU271145.1, from coordinate 2,614,195 downwards.
AGAAGTGCACGAAGTAGGTAGACAGGGCAGAGCAGAGCTTCAACATGACAAGCTGCCCCTTTCCATCACCCTCCTCGACGTCTTCCAAGAACCAGCCGACTAGATTCTGGAGCAACTTTATTGCATCCTCATCAGACAGATTAGAGCTGCAGGGCAGTAATATATTAGCGAGGACTCTTCGGCGGTTTGTGTCGGAAGGTGAGCCCTCACCTTTCCGTATTCAGCTTGACGACGAAAGTCAATGCCCCGAAGAACTTGAAGTTCGGATCTGGGGCGGACAAAAGATTTTCAGCAAGTTGCCAGCCCTCGGCAGACTTTTGTACTTGTTGGAGCACTTCCTGTATGTGCTTGACCCTGGTTGGCGGCCCCGGAGCGTACAAGGCCTTGATGAGCTATACCAAGAGTCAGCATGATTCGCTACCAAATGTCGTGTTCGAGGTCGAAATACTTACGGCCTCCACTTCAGCCAGGCTTGACGGATATGGTATTGAATCCATCGTGACAGCAATCGGTCATGCCGTTCTGGAATGTGAAGTATGTTGACGGAGTCATGCAACAAGTGATTGTTCCGAGCTGTGATCCACTGCGGTGACGTTAGGTAACTTGGTGAGAGCTCGTCGGTGTTAAGAGAGGTTGCTTGAGCGAGGCGTCCGCAAAAAAAGCCTAGAACTCAAGCATTAGCTCATCACCTCAGTTTCATCGAGTGCGCAAGGCATCTAGATGGATTTGAAGCGACAGAGTATCATGGGCAGAAGTTCAAAGAGAAAACCGATGGACGTTGTAAAGCAATATCTGCTAGATACCTAAGTCATAGAAACCACTGTGCGCAATACGCTTGCTTTTGAGTTATGCATTTTTAGAGGTAGTTTCTTGTGGTATATATATAAATAAGGTATATTAGGTCTAACAGTATCCTTTGGCAATCGCTGTAATGAGTTTATCCAGCAGTGCCATTGCCCCCACCTTCAACCTCCAGCTTGGGGATTTCAGGGGAATCCGGTTGCCAGCGTAAGGTACCTACCGGTAGACCTTTAGTGCCTCTGCTCAACTGATTTAGGTGCCTTACTTTGTTCTGAATCCCCTCTGGATACACATAAGTACCGAATGCCCCGTTGGACATCAACATCAAAAGTACCGTAGGAACGAATGAATGAATGATTGGACCACGATTCGGTCAGACGAGTAATAAGACTATCATTTTTACTTCTTCAATTCGTCTGCTACAACTGAGTATCCTAGGTCTCACTGCAAGCCAACACGAATGCTTCTTACCACAGATAGAGCACCACTGTGGGGGCACGCAGTTCGGCTTACCACGGGTGAAGCCTTGTTTTGTTCGTTGGCCGTCAACCACAGCAGCGTCTGGCATTCCCCCTTGTGTATGATAGATGAAGGACACATTTGCACATTTGCCCAATTGCCCACCAGAGAGACTATACCGATGGTAATTGGATTGCTAAGATTCTTACGTTGGTTACCTTATTCATTAGCTCAAGATCCTACCCCAATTCGGAAGGCGTCCTTCACAGGGGACACCCTCAGTCAGAGCTCGCGTGGGCAAGGTGGGGTAGAAGCTATGCGTGAACCATTGCCCGAGCTGCTCTTGATCTTCCCCGGTTTACCAAAGCACTTGTGCCCTTTTGTTTATATACTACACAAAGCACACTATCACCTGCTTGCTGTAGGCGTGTTCTCATGCGCTATATATGCAGCTTTCCCCCCTTCGCTTCTTCTCTCCGAATTCTGGCAGAACACTTGTTGCAACCCGCTATCAAGATTCCGACACGCCCGCGGGGAGCGTTTGTAACCAAACGGACCACTGCATATATCTCAGCATTAGCACGAAGTTATACAACTGCTTCAACCCAAGGCACCGAAGACATGGAGACCGTCGATACTAGCGGCCGGCTGTCGGTCCTCAGGACCCTCATGAAGGAGCGGAAGATCGACGTCTATGGTACGTATCAGTCAAGCCACAACGATCCGTCTACAATGCTGACCACGTAGTATCACAGTCGTTCCCTCGGAAGACAGCCATGCGTCCGAATATATAGCTGCCTGCGATGCTCGACGCCACTTCATCTCCGGCTTCTCTGGCTCGGCAGGAACAGCAGTCATCACCATGGAGAAAGCCGCCCTGGCCACCGACGGACGATACTTCAACCAAGCTGCCAGACAGCTCGACGAGAACTGGTTGCTCCTGAAGACTGGATTACAAGACGTGCCGACCTGGCAGGAGTGGACAGCTGAGGAATCTGCAGGCGGCAAGACGGTGGGCGTCGACCCGTCCCTTATCGGGAGCTCGACGGCGGAAAAGCTGGACGAGAAGATCAAGCAGAGCGGCGGAGCTGGTCTCGAAGCCGTAACCGATAACCTGGTTGATCTTGTCTGGGACAAGGAGCGACCCACCAAGCCAAGCGAGCCCGTCGTCTTGCTTGCGGAAAAATACGCAGGCAAGGACACGAAGTCGAAGTTGGAAGATCTCCGCAAGGAAATCGAAAAGAAGAAGTCCAAGGGTTTCGTAGTTTCCATGCTGGACGAGATCGCATGGCTCTTCAACCTCCGAGGCAACGATATCCCCTACAATCCGGTCTTCTTCTCTTATGCGATTGTGACGCTGGATAATGCGACACTGTATGTGGACAGCTCGAAGCTCAGCGATGACGCCAAGAGCTATCTTGCTAAGAACAGCGTCATGGTGAGGCCGTACGAGGCGTTCTTCGACGATCTCAAGAGCCTCATCGCATCCATGCAACCGTACGGCGAGGCCACGGCGCCGACTATCAAATTCCTGATCTCCACCAAAGCATCCTGGGCCCTGAAGCTGGCACTGGGCGAGAAGAATGCCGAGGAGATTAGAAGCCCAGTCGGAGACGCCAAGGCTGTGAAAAACGAGACGGAACTGGAGGGCATGAGGCAATGCCACATTCGAGATGGCGCAGCTTTGAGCGAGTACTTCGCCTGGTTAGAGGACCAGCTGGTGAACAAAGGAGCCGAGTTGGACGAGGTGCAAGCTGCTGATAAGCTAGAGGAAATTCGGAAGAAGCAGAAGAATTTTGTCGGACTCTCATTCGACACCATTTCATCAACGGGAGCAAAGTAAGTCCAGCACATCAGATTCACGTGAAAGATGTCGAAAGTACTAAAATGACTGTAGCGCTGCTGTGATACACTACAAGCCTGAACCGGGCAACTGTTCAGTTATCGACCCAAAGGCCATCTATCTATGCGATTCGGGCGCGCAATACCTGGACGGGACGACTGATACTACCAGGACCCTCCACTTGGGTACGCCATCGGACGAGGAGAAGACCAACTATACGCTGGTTCTCAAGGGCAACATTGCTCTAGATGTGGCAGTCTTCCCCAAGGGGACGACGGGTTTTGCACTAGACGGGCTGGCACGCCAATTTCTATGGGTAAGTCAATTCTTCACGACAGCAAGTCCGGCTTGGTCATGCATACTGACAGGCAGGCAGAAAGAGGGACTAGATTACCGTCACGGAACCGGCCACGGTGTCGGCTCCTATCTCAACGTTCACGAAGGCCCCATCGGCATTGGCACTCGGAAACAGTACGCCGAGGTAGCTTTAGCCGCAGGCAACGTGATATCGAACGAGCCCGGGTTCTACAAAGATGGACAGTACGGCATCCGAATCGAGAACATCATAATGGTAAAGGAGGTCAAGACCAAGCACCAGTTTGGCGATAAGCCGTATCTAGGCTTTGAGCACGTCACGATGACGCCCTATTGCCGGAGCCTGATCGATACGGAGCTTCTGACGGATGCGGAGAAGAAATGGCTGAATGATTACAACCAAGACATTTTGCACCACACACAGGACTTCTTCAAGGACGATCCCTTGACACTGGCGTGGCTGAAGCGGGAGACGGCGGCATACTAGATGACTCAATCGGGTATCGCTTGTATTATAGCATTGGCGACATCTAGAAGGAGGCGAAAGCGGCCAGAGCGAATGTGACGCCGAATGACAGCTTGAATATGGGGTTGTGGTTCAGTGACCGCAGGATCTTGGAGGAGTCGATCCGCTTCCTCAGCTTCAGCATGTCCACCAGGTTGATGCCGTACCGCGATGCGATCTGGGCAAATTAGCTCTAGGCCCCACAGGGAAATCTAGCATCGGAAGCATAATACCTCAATGGCAACAATGCCTATGCCAGCAAGGAATACGAGTGTCTTCGAGAACAGGCTGATGACGACGCCGGTGACGAAACCTAGAACGTATGAGTAAACCATGGCTCCTCTACAAGAAGGGGATGGAAGCATACCAGCTATGCTTCCGCTAGACAGCTGTTTTATGACGTCCGGGTTCAGAGTCTCCTTAGGACCGGTCGACACTGGTCTAGATGCTGCCGGGATCCTCGCATCGAGCCTCATTGGTGACTGTCTGCTGGCAACCAAAAGGGATGCTGAGAGACCCAGGCTCATGGGCACAATATTGCGCCGCAATGCGGACCGTGCCAGAAGGAGCGTTGCCATATCGTAGACCGGAGGGACTGGCCTAGGAGCTAATGTTGAGAAGAAGTTCCTTTGTAAAACCGTATTTAGCGTATGTAGTTGGAGTACGTGTGCTGCTCAGATCGATGATGTCGGCTTTAGGTGAGTGACGTAACAAATTCTTATAAGCGATATTGGGACTGTTTGACGGAGCAGTCAGTTCTGGACAAGGTCTATCTAGCTGGTCTACACATTTTCCCATGTCATCCTATTTCAAGCCTGACCTGACAGGAAGATGATCAAGTATGGCTACCTGCGTAGTAGAGCTCATTGACTCGGCTGTTTAGTACAACTTCTCCAGAGTTGGCAGCGAGTTGATGCTTAGGCTTAGGGCGTTTGATAGGTCTTTGCAGAGGAGGGAGAGAGAGAGGTTCAGGACCGTGATGGGGTCCATGAATGAGTCCCACATCAGCGGATTCTAGTCTATGGGCAGTTGCATGGAAGCCGACAACTGAATATGCCACACGCTAGCTCCCTCGGCCTCTTCTCTCCTCGCACGGCGCGTGAGATACGCCCGACACGGTAGGCCGAGTTTGTAGGTAGAGGTAGTCCATGGAGGCAAAGGATATGAATCACTATAGCTGCTGGCCTCAGATGATTGGAAATGGTGCCAAAGTGGAAGAGGACTGGTTTACGAGCGGAAGGCGGACAGCCTTTTGATATACTTCATGCAGAAAATTCTTGGGACGAATCCCGGCCGTGATGCATTCACACAGTTTTGCGCTTGGCCTTAGAGAGCCTCGAGCACAATGCTTGGAGACTCATCTTCAACATCAAGAAAATGCAGTGGGAGACAGACTTGAGCAGGTCGAGGGACTGCATAGTTCAGCACCTAACTAAGATATTCGATTGGCGGGGAAATGTATTAATCAGGTATAGTCAATTGCCCCACCCAGGAGCAATAAGCTTGACGCGCTTTCGATCCCAAGTCGCGTCTTGTGTTTTCTTCCCTCGAGCACCAGCCCTGACGTTCCTTCTTCTCCACTGCACCGAACACATCGTCGCGCTGGCCCCCCACTTCAAACGGTGAAGCATTGTCATACTCGGACCTCATCGCCGACAGCTTCTTACCGCGACAATTCCTCCGATCTCAGATACATCATTACAACACCCTGGGACATACTATACGGCACCATGCCTCGACCAAAACGGACGCGCGCCGTCGCGTCGCGAAAAGCTACAACGGAACCTCCAGCTCCCCAAGCACCTGCGCAGCCAGTACAAGCTTCTGCCCAGCCGAGCAGCGATATCTACGACCTCAGCGACCGCGAAAAGCAGAGGCTCGCAAGGAGGAAGTCAGGTGTTGACGTTGACCCCGAGGAGACCGAGGGTCAAGCGCGCCAGCCATCGCCGCACTTAGTGGAGGCGATATCACAGGAAGTGACAGTTGGCGCGTCATCGGGCGACATGGAAAGCCCTCCGGAGCTCGGCCGGCGCAATGAGACGAGCGCGCGGCGCGCCAGGCACACAGATGTGTCAGGCCTCGACTTGGATGACAGCATGTTTGGCGATCTCGACGACAGTCTCGTTAGCGGTGAGGAAGACCAAACTGGTCAACGCTCAAATGAAACGTCTAGTCTGAACGTCGCGGCCTTCCGTCGCCGGCCGCGCGTGTCAAGCATTGTTGGCAAAGACGATGCCCCCATCAGACCCAGCAGCCGAGGACCAAATACACCTGGCATCACCTCCACCTTTAGCTTCGGAAACTTCAAGCGCAGGAAACGAGAGCCAAGTATCCTGGGCACGGCGCGCAGACACCGCTCTACCAGTCGGCAACCTGGCGTGTCCGGGGATGAGAGTGCCGGTGAGGAAGATCTCCCCCGTCTCGACGATCCTACTCCCGCGCGACGAGCTGTCAGTCGTTCCTCCGCTGTACCTTCGCGCGCAGTATCCAGAGATATCTCGCCACGAAGGCAGACGCGCAAGAGAAAGTCATTGGAAGACCAAGGAGGTGGCGGTAAGCGGGTTGCTGCTGAATCAACCGCTGAGCTCCACAGCTCCATCGAAGTCGATGACGACGATGAACCTCTCTCTTCACCACCGACTACGCCTGCACGCCCCGCTATCCCTGATCCCAATGACCCGGATCTAGCTCCCCCAGCCAGCATCGCGTCTTCAGAGGACAGCCCTGTTATAAAAGCCAATCTGGGTATCTTCACACACCGAAACTACCACTCCAGGAGATCAGCCTCGAGATCCCGCAAGACGCCGGAGCTGGATGCAGATGCTAGCGACATCTCGTCCCCTCCGTCACTAACACACTCGCCGAACTACTCAGCACCGGCACGGAAAGCACCACCACGCGGCAGGGCACGGAAACGTGATCCATCTCCAAAGGTCACCACGGCTGACCTGGCGTCTCTTCTACCCCGGCGACGCCACAATCACGTGGATATCAGCTCTGACGTTGAGGAAGACACGTTGACGCTTGACAATGACGACGACGAGCTTTCCTATGCTCAGCCCAGAGGACGGAGCCAGAGGAGGACACGCCCACTGGGTAACGCGTCAAATACAGCTGCCAAGGGCAAACAACCTGCCAAAGGCAAGGGCGGGAAGCGCACATACGGATCACGCGTCTCTGACAAGGAGAACGAAGAAGACACGATCGTAGTCGGCGGTAGCGAAGATGAGGCAGCAGCGGAGGAAGAAGAGGAAGTCGTCGCTGACGCGGAGACGAGCCAGATGATGCTTGAGAGGCTCGGGGAGGAGCTGAAGAACGCGGCACGGAAGTTCAAGGAGGTTGACAAGTGGGAGCTTGAGTTTGAGGAAGTCACCGAGCCCTCTTCTCCTGGTACTGCACGTTGAGCACGCAGAGAGACGTGTGAAAGGTTCAAATTGTCGCGGTGTTTTCGATACTGGTGCTTGATTGTTGGGTTCGCTACGGGACTGGAGCTTTTAGGATCGTGCTTATGACGAGATGGACTGGATGGGTTATGTCAGGAAATGCCTACCTTCTGCTTTGCTTCGTTCGTAGGTGGAAGTTTATGGTGTTCCACGATGTCGCGGACAAGATGTTGAGAATCGGCCACGCTTTGCCACTGAAATGAACTGATTCCCTATTTTGGTAAAAGTGCAGAGTTGACTCCTCAGCGCCATCTCCGATGCTTCCTTTCTGAACTGCGCCTTATGGTATACACCCTTAATCTCAATACATCATTAGTAGAGAAAGACTCCATCCCTATGCAACCAGACTGATATTCTCCAGTTGATGCTCGACCACCGGCAAGAGATTCGCTATTTGGTTCGAATCCCGCATGGCCACCGTAATCGCATCAGGCCCTAGCCCGCTCATCATCAGGTTCTGCGCAAGGTTTAGCTAGGACTCGTAAGCATGTCACGGTTGGGATAACTCACCCTCTTGACATTCTCAAACTTATCCTCCTTGGCCGTATACTCCCTGATAACCTCATCCTTCACAAAGTCGACATAGACCCGCGTATCCCTCACCCGTACCAGCACGCCGTCGACGCGCATGAACTGCCGGCACAGCAATAACATCCTGTGCTCCATCACCCGGAGCTTCACGCTCACAAGACTTATCCCATTGTCGTCCAGCTCGCTCTCGTACAGCATGACCTCGTCAAAGAACAAGATAGGATCCCGCCTCGTCAACAGCTCGAGCGGGATCTGCTTCTTGCCCTCGGCCAACCCCTTCCCGTCTTTGGCTTGCGCCTCTGTGCCCCGGTAGCTGGTGGAATACGTCCAGTCGAACGGCCTGACGACCTCCTTGATCCCCACTGCGGACGAGTTCTCCCGCGACGAAGTCCAGTCCTTTGCGTGCGCTACCTGGAGCATATTCTCGCCCGTCTTGTTGACCAAGTCTAGAGCAGGCTCGGCTGAGAAGGATATGGACCAGTTGGAGGGACGGTGGGTGATGGACACCAGGTTGTCGCCAAATATCATTTCTGGGATGGGGATGCGCAGCCTGGACTCCATTGCTGATATGGGGCCGGCTTTTGAGATGGGCAGTTTGCGGGAGGTGATTGTGAAGGAGCCTTGGTTGTGGACCTTGGTGGCGGTTGAGAGGTCTGGTTCTGGGGATGCCGGCGGCCTCATTATGGCGGGGGAAGCCATGCTGGGAGACAGATTGGTTAGGCTTTTGGATGTGATGTCAAGGAAACGTGTTGTTCTTGCATCAGTGCCTTCGTCAAATTAGCGCCAGTGAGCTGTTGAAGTCGAGATGTTGTAGATTTGTGAGTGTGAAGGTGAGTCTGAGACCTCAACAGTGAGATACTGAGAGTACCTTGAGTGCTCGGCGGGGCGAAGAAAGCATAACCGTCCAATGACAGGACAGAGCTGCAAGGCCTAGTGGGTCAAAGTACACCTGCAGGACGTTCACCTTCGTCTTTTAATGACTAGAAGTCGCAACGGCTACTACAGGTTCGACTTGATACTTATCTTAGAATACCTACAGATGGCCTCGTGTTTCTCACAGCAGAAAAGATCAGACAATGGCCTGGCATGTAACACTGCGCCCCTTGGGGACTCTGTGCTTCTGTTGCATGCGAGCTACAAGATCTCATCGTCGTTCAAACAACAAGAAGTATGAGAGATGGGTCGGATATGGTTCCTACCTTAGCTCTCTACATGAAGAGTGTATCATCACTCCTGTCTTTTCACTCAGTCGTTAAGGCTTTGGCTTTGGCATGAAGTCACGATAGCCTTTGGTTAAGTGGGGCCGAGCCATGTGTTGTAGTATCGGCGTTAAGACTGGAAACTGTTGCCCTGACGACCACGCTCGGGTCTAGATGGTAAATACGTCGCATCCAATCTCTCCCCCGCCTTACCCACTGCAACTTTCCTTTAATCCCAACATCGCTATCATTGCCATCGTCTCCATCCCTCAGGTCCGCGTACATCTGCTTCATTCTGCGTGCCCACACACTTAACCGACAGTATGGCTGCTCGTACTTTAGAAGCTCGATTCGAGCATCTAAGTGTCAACGATGAGAACGATCCTGGTGATGGCACTCAGTTGTACCAGAAGAAGGTCAGTGATGCGCACCTTCACTAGGACAGGTCACAGTTACAGCTCTCCTAACAAACAGTGACAGACCATGGCAACTTCAACCACCAAACAGCTCGCCCACTCCACAAGCAGACCCAATTTCAAAGTAGCACTGCAGTCACAGAAGACCAACACAGTCACTACCACCACAGTCACCCTTCCTTCCCAACAAGCGCAATGGAAAGACCGCCAAAACGCACCCCCGCCATCATCACCAGGCAAGAAGACACAAACCACCACCTCCTCCTCCCGCAGCTCAGACGAGTTGGCCCTCTCCGAACGTACGTCCGACTCCTACGTCGACCGGCCCCTCGTCCCCAAACAGTTCCACCTCGGCATGTTCGAGATAGGCCGCCCCCTAGGCAAAGGCAAGTTCGGCCGCGTCTACCTGGCGCGCGAGCGCACGACCGGCTTCGTCTGCGCCCTCAAGACGCTCTACAAATCGGAGCTGCAGAACAGCTCGGCGGAGAAGCAGGTCCGCCGCGAGGTCGAGATCCAGTCCAACCTGCGGCACCCCAACATCCTCAAGCTCTACGGCCACTTCCACGACAGCAAGCGCATCTTCCTCATACTTGAGTTCGCCGGCAAGGGGGAGCTCTACAAGCACCTCCGCCGCGAGAACCGCTTCCCCGAGTGGAAGGCCGCGCAGTACATCGCGCAGTGCGCCGCCGCGCTCAAGTACCTGCACCGCAAGCACGTCATCCACAGGGACATCAAGCCCGAGAACATATTGCTGGGCATCCACGGCGAGATCAAGATTGCGGACTTTGGGTGGAGCGTGCACGCGCCCAGCCGGCGGAGGCAGACGCTGTGCGGCACGCTGGACTACCTGCCGCCGGAGATGGTGAGCAACAGCCGCAAGGAGGGCAGGCCGACCAGCTACAACGAGAAGGTCGATCTGTGGAGCTTGGGGGTCTTGACGTACGAGTTCCTGGTCGGTGAGGCACCGTTCGAGGACACGCAGGTCATGACCCAGGTGCGCATTTCGAGGGCCGATATGACGATCCCTAGCTTTGTCAGCCCTGAGGCTAGAGACCTCATCAAGCGAGTGAGTTTTAGGTTTTTTTTCTTGGCTTCTCGCATATTGATCTTCTAGGATGTGTATTTTGCTAACATGTCTGTTCAGCTGCTGGTGCTCGATCCGGAGAAGAGACTGCCCCTGGAGGACATCCAAACTCACCCTTGGATCATCAAGCATTGTGCCAAGGGAGCGAGGACGAGCAATCCGAACAGGGAGTGACGGGTGCATTAATTATGGAGACGATGATGGACATCCCTCAATGGCGTATGTTGTAGGAGTAATATGGCGTTATCAATGGTCGGACAGGGGGAGTACCGGTGCAAGAGGGTATTTTTGAGTTCTGCATAAAACGCAGTCGGTTATCTGCCTCTATTCCTGTTCTTATGCCAATCAAATCATTATGGTATCGCTGGTTCTGTGTGTCTGTTTTGGAGATGTCGTTACAATACAAAGCATAATACAAGAGCAACCCATGCTCTCAGGCTATCGGTACACCTCGTTGAACGGCCTCGTGTCACTGAAGCACGAGTCCCAGACCTCGTTGACGACCTTGACGGCGTGCACATCATCCTTACACCTCGGCCGCGCCATGACGGACTGCACGGCCCTCTTCCGCACGCAGTTCTGGAACTGCTGTGTCAGGTTCCAGTTGCCTCGCGTTATCGACTCTCTGCTCCATCTGCACTCGCCGCTGAGCATCGAAGCTCGGATCTGTTGTCGTGATTCGCGTCAGCCACTCTCTTGAACATCACACCACGGCCATTAGCACGTAGAAGGAGCACTCACCTCTGTGCAAGCAGCCTGCCTCAAATCCTTCTCGCCCACAAAATCAACCTTCCACCGCAGATGGTCCCAAGCATGCACCATCTCGTGGGCCAGCGTATCCTCCAGATGCCCGCGATTCCGCACCTCGTTCGCACATATCAGGATCCCGTGCGCGGGGCTGAAGCCGCCGCTCTGGCGCACCACGTTGCCGTCCTCGGTGAGCCTGGCCGGACACCGCTTGCAGACCACGTTGCTGCCGTCCAGCTCGCCGCCCAGCTTGCGCACCTCGTCGCGCATGAAGCGCACCACTGGCGAGTGCTGGAAGAGCCAGTCCCGGTAGTCCTCGCAGCGCTTGCAGTCGCGCTCCTCGTGGATGCGGTACCGGTCCTCGCGGTAGTGGAAGATGCCCTCGTTGGTGGTCTGGCCGGTGATGATGCGGAAGTAAGACATCCACCATTTTAGCGACGGGTCGTAGCCTGTCCTCGCGGGGTCATTTTTGAGGAGGGCTGGTACTTTGGGGGCTGTTGAGGGGGACTCTGAGGGGGAGGAGCGTGGTTGTGGTTGGACTTTGGGTTGGGGGGAGTCTGATGGCCCGGCTTGGGCAGATGGTGGTTGCGATGTCATTATTGTGTTTTTGAACTCGTGACCGATATAAAGACGGAGTCAATTGGCGAGGTGTGTTCTTGCAGGTCGGGATCGGGAGCCGTGAGCGATCTGAAAGTGCAAGAAAGCGAGATGTTTGCTGTCAGGCTCGCAGGCTCGGCCAATCTGCAACAAGTGCTTCGCTCGCGAACTGGAGCTCCACATTGAATTTCTTATCGATAGGCTCGGCGGTGAGTCAACCGGTATGTTTCTGCCATGCCATTCTCGTCAAAGGTATCCACCGATGTCGGTGACGTCCACTGGCTGCGCTGGCTGGACTGGGCTGCACAGCTACATCCTTAAAAGCAACGGACCTTGCCATAGACTCCACTAAGAAGACCACATTGAAGCTTTCCGAACCAGTCATCGAGAATAATTTTGTTAAACCCCTGCACGTAACCGGTTCGCTAGGAACTCGGTATTTGTATTGACTAAAAGGCGTACACGTACGGCAAAGTGAAAATACCATGGAGGGCAATGAGTGTAAGGCAACTTAAAACTTCTTCACCCTGCTCTGTGGTGTTGTGCATTTCCTCTCAGACTCTATATGTATATATACTGAATCAAACTTACGCTTAGCTATGAAGTGCAACCGCCCCCTCGGCATTGTGATCAAACTAGGTGAGTCAATATGTGTTAGTGGTGCCCCCTTAAGGTTGTCAAGAGCTAATCATGAGACAGGGACAAGTTCAATTGTCGATGAGAAGACACATGAACCTTTGCTGTCAACTCTGACTGTCATTGTCGAGACCGCCGTAAGGCTACGGAAAGATGGACACAAGGTCGTTATTGTGTCTTCCGGAGCCATCGGTGTCGGGCTGCGGAGGATGGACGTCGACAAGCGTCCCAAACACGTCTCACAGCTGCAAGCCCTGGCAGCAATAGGCCAGTGTCGGCTGATGAGTTTATGGGACAGCCTGTTTACTCATCTGCGGCAGCCAATCGCTCAAATCCTTCTCACGAGGAGCGACATAGCTGATGTATGTGTATTCACCTCAGGGGCGTAACATGTCATGACAGCCATTGACTCAATACAGCGATCGAGATATCTCAACGCTCAAAACACATTCAACGAGCTATTAGACATGGGCGTCATCCCCATCGTAAATGAGAACGATACGCTGGCCGTATCCGAAATCAAGTTCGGCGACAACGACACACTATCCGCAATCACAGCCGGCATGGTCCACGCAGACCTGCTCTTCCTCATGACTGACGTCGACTGTCTATACGACAAGAACCCGCGGACGAACCCCGACGCACAGCCTATCGAAGTGGTCGAAGACATAGGACAACTCGTTGCAGATGGTAACCTCCCCTCTTCCCTCTTACACACCTGTCTCAGAACCCAGCATCTAACAACAGCCAGTCTCAACCGCCGGCTCCTCCCTCGGCACAGGCGGCATGTCCACCAAGATCGTAGCCGCCCGCCTCGCCACCTCCGCCGGCGTCACGACAGTGATAACCCGCTCCTCCAACCCAGGCAACATCCTCAGCATAACGCGGCACGTGCAGCGAGCCTCCCGCTCCCCAGCCTCCATCGCAGCCCAAGAGAACGCCAACAACAGCACCAACAACGACGAGGACGACCACCACCCCCTCACCCAATCCATCTCCTCCCTCCACCTCTCATCCCAGCACGACCCCGTCCCCCTGCACACCCGCTTCCTCCCCTCGCCGCACCCGATCCGCGACCGCTCCTTCTGGATCCTGCACGGCCTCAAGCCCCACGGGACAATCTACATCGACTCGGGCGCCCACCGCGCCCTCCTCGGCAAGGCCGGCCTCCTGCCCGCGGGCGTCGTGGACGTCGACGGCGCCTTCGCCCAGCAAGAGGCCGTCTCCCTGTGCGTCGTGGCCCACCGGCGGTCCAGCCCCGACGACCAAGGCAGGATGTGGGACGGCCCCGCCACCGAGGTCGGCCGGGCGCTGGTGAACTACTCGAGCACCGAGATTGCCAGGATCAAGGGCAGGCAGAGCACGGAGATCGAGGGCCTGCTGGGGTATGCCGACAGCGAGTATGTGGCTCAGCGGGAGACGATTGTGTTTTTCACACGGGAGAGTAGGCCTGTTACTCCTACACCGTTGGGCGCGCTTGGACATTCGCATGGCATGACGCCTGGGGCGATGACGCCTGTGAGGGAGGTTTTGGATGGGAAGTGGGGGATTGGGGGTTATGAGGTCGGGAGTGGCGGGTTGTGATGACTGTGCGGGACAGTGGAGGAACGTGATCTGGAGCGGCATAGAAACTGCTGGATGTCTGGCCTCATATTGAGAACCAGTCAGTCGTGGTTGGTCAGATTCTCGAGGTATAATCCTGGATCTTTTTGGTCTAAACGAAGAGAAGACTGGACATAGTCAATAGGAACATATCCTGTGTGGCATTTTGTGCAAGAGAAGGCCGACATCATGAGGCTGGTCACATTGCAGGCCGGCACAAAGTCATGTGGGTGTAGAGGCTGCTATGGGGTATTACCGTAACTCATAGACCCTAGTGTACCGGCCTACTCAAGTCAGAGAATCGAGCTACATTGAATGTCACAGTACGAGTCGTGGGGCAAAGTCTTGATAACGTTTATCGTATTCTTGGGTCCTGCGACACTAGAACCTCGGTCGAGCAATTCCTTGACTCCTCCATATCGAGATCCAATCAAGTTCCTGCTATCAAAGGTGTAGTGGAAGTTCGCCAAGTTTGAGGTGGTTAGCATAGTCCGGTTCGAATGACCAGTGGTAGTTGACGTCGGGTCGATGGTGAGGATGCGAGTGAAGCGTGGTGTTGTCGAAGGTCCAAAAAGAATCGGGTGATGCGTTGTAAGGGACATTGGCCCGTGATGAGGATGTTGATGTTTGTCGAGATGAAGATAGGAGAGGTAAGAGCAATTTGTGGAAAGAGGTGCGGCGGGATGATTGAGAGGCGGTTGTCATGTTTTGGAGATGGATTTTTACTGGTAATGGTGAGCGCCAGCCGTAAGGCTTCGCAAAGAGGCCGCAAGTGCCTGAGACGGGTGTGAATGTCGGCCGGTCGTCAAATAAAGTTGGTAAGGTAAGTGAGCGAAACCAGTTCAAGGAAATAAAACGGCCCGGCGGAAGATGCTTTTCGTGAAAGAAGTGTCGTTACGTCGTTGTCCCACCCGCCAAATAAGCAGCCTTGCGGCAAGTCAGATCTGGAAATGACCCGTAACAGAAAGGGGTTGCCAAATCCGACCCGTATCAGAGACCCCCAGGGCACGTTATAAAGCTGCCTGGCCTTCTTGGCCCCCTCAGTAACCGCAACGTAACATATTATAACGAGCACCTCACATCCTAGATTTAAACCCATCGTCCGAGACCTACTCGGACGGGGCAGACGCCTGTTGCTGGCGTCTCATCTTCTCTGCCTCGAGGTTCTCATAGAGAAGGAACAGAGCGGTCTCATTCGCCTTCGCCGATCCCATGATGGTGAACATGCGCTCACCAGTCTCATCGTGGGGAGCCTAGAAGAACGTTAGCCGGCAAACAGACCACAGTCAAGGAAATCGTGCAGTGCGGTAAGAGTGGCTTGCCTTGGCGATAGAAATACGAGCTCCAGACGTCTTGCGGATGTCGCTGATCTTGGATCCGGCGCGGCCAATGATGCAACCGACCATGTCTGCGGGGATGCTGATGTTCTGCGTCTGGATCTCCTCGCCGTTCTCGTCGTGCGTTGGTGGGCCACGGGTAGCTGCATCGGAGTCAGAGCGCCGGTTGTACGTCCGTGGCGCACCATTGCTGAAATCGGCGCCATTGCCAGTCCGCATGACACGGGAACTGCCGTAGTCATTCCGCCTCTCTCCGTAGCCTCCGTTACCACTGTTACCCGTAAGAGGTGCTGTTCCGCCTGGCTGAGTACGGACGACGGGGTTGTAGAGCACGGTGCCTGTCCCGCGTTGCCAGTCATCGACTAGGCACTTGCAGATTTCCCAGACGGCGCGCTGGATACCTTCGGGGTTGCCCTGCACCTCGACTACCCGCTCCGTAGACTGTGGCAGCATCTCCTTCTGTGCCACCATACGAACACCTGACTGGTCCTGAATGTGCTTGATCTTGAGGCCACCCCTGCCGATGATGGTGCCCATCTGATTGTGTGAAATGAGCAGCTTGATGGCTTTGGGGGGGAAATAGTTAGCTTTGGTTCGAGGGATGCGGGAGGTTTAGTTCGTACCGTGTGTGCCGTTACCTGAGACGACACCACCCATACCCATGGTGGGAGCGCCCTCGAGGAGAGCCCTTGTAACGACACCGTACGCTCGCGAGATAGCCTCGCATCCGCCGGTGATGGTGAGGACACGATCATGCACGCCCTGGACAACCTTGCTCACGCCGGCCTTGACGCCGGTCTCGTCGCGCAGGTCGGCGACATTCTTGCCACCCTTGCCGATGATCACGCCGGCCTCCTTGGACGACACGATGGCTCTCAGAGTCAGCTGGGTCTGGGCGTATTCCTCGTCTGTCTTGGGTGCGGGCTCTCCGTCGGGGCCGAGGCGCGGCTCATTGTCGAGCTTCAGCTGATCCAGCTGGTCGGCGAGTTCGCCGCCATTTTGTGGCTGGGTGTCCTGAGAAGCAGACATTCTGGTGACTGGTACAGTACGGACGTAGGGTTTTTGTGGTGGCTAGGTATTTTGCGAACTGGATGCGCGACGACGGTATTTGACGGCAAGGGACGGATAAGAACTACAACCTATCGCCGCCTTTAGCTATGTAACCCGGCAAAGCGCAGATCGCACGCAACGGATATAGCTTGAAAGTAATGTGTAGAGAACATGCAATGCATGCATCAATTGAATGCCACGTTTAAAGAAAACATGCGATGCTCCTGTTAAACAATCGCGAAGACAGTGATAGCACGGAGAACGGCAGCGCAAAACAATCCCGCTATAGCGGGGCAAATGATGCATGGCGGTTGTTACGTACCCTTATTTTGATTTGCTTCGATTTTTTGACGGTGCGGGGCAGGCAACTGGCAATGGCAATGGCAATGGTCCCTGTTTGGCGTGCAGATATGGCGATGCCGGCGCGGAGGATTACCAGATAGTCGCTAGGTGACAGGCGGGTTGTCGAGTGGCGGAGATGATGGCGAAGAGAATTTTACGTTGAATACGTATGAGAGGCGGCACGAGGATGGAGTTGGGGGCCGGAGTTTGGAGACGGATTTTGAAGTGAGGATTGTGTGGTGAAGGAGGAGGATGGAGGTAGAGTGTGAGAGGGTGAAGAGATAGAGAGAGATGAATCGAGGTGGTATGGAAGAGAGAGCTAAGGCTAAGGCTACCTTAACGCAAAAACAGGGTCCAGTTGTGATTCTGAGCTGTCCGGTCAAGCGTGTGAGGGGAAGAGCTTGCTCTTGCAGGTAGACTAAGGTAAACTAGCCGGAAGGTAAAGAGCGGGCAGAGTTCTTCTCTCTCTGCTTTGGGATTCTCATCAAAAACTCTGAATCCAGATCCAATACATTCAAGTGGGGCTCCGCCTTGTCTTGTCCTTCGTTCTTTTCCCAACCTCGCTGATTTTTGGAGGCTACCGTCGTTATCACCTATGTCGAAAGCAGAGATATCTTGTAGAAGGAACATAAAGGACGGGTGAGAGGTACCTTATTCTCGGTACCTTATTCACAGGCGCGGTATCCTGCTGTTATCATTGAGTCCCGTCGTCCTAAAGACCGTGAATCATGTGCTCCAGCTGTCCCCTTCATCCTTTCCTGCATTGTCGTTCTTATAGAAAAAGAAGAGCCCGATTCGGAGGCAAGCGGCAAACATGGCAAGTATACACGAGCTATACCTGGTTCAGCTCTCTTTGGTTTTGAACGGCATGCAACTCCTGATAGAGACAGAGAGCTAAAAGCTGCAACGGCCCTCTCAGCCCTATCTGCTCACCTTCCACAAACGGCGATGTCGACCCAGGCCCTACCTTATTACCCTACTATTTTCTTAACCCCCATTCTCTGGTTCTCTAGTCCTTGTGCTTTCTCAATTGGCGTAGATGTGCATCAGTGTGTTCGCTAAGTCTAATAGCTCGCAGCTGAGTCCCAGGTTGATCGCTGAGGAGGCGTCGAGTCCGTTGCACACGCATCGTACCATGGGTTGTTCGGATCTGCTAAGCAGAATCGGGACACATGTTGTGCGACGCAACGCTGCAGCATGTGGCCATCGGCAACCGTGAACAGAAGGATATATTGCCTAATTGCCACGACCGGTGAGCAACAAACACTATGATCTGTCTTCCCGCAGCCATCAGGTGCGTCTACGACTCTACCTTCAATGTAGCTTCTCCGTGCCGCGACTGGGTTATGGCAAAGCGAATCCGACTGCTAGTCCGGCGCAGGCTCTCCCTGGAGCCGTTGGGTCACACACCACCGTTCCATGCGTTCCATGCGAATGGTGGCTTCCCGGATGGGACCATAGAAGCACGAGCGAGTCAAGAAACAATGGAGGAGAAGCATCACCAAGGGTTCGCCATTGGCCAGCTAAAGAAGCTTCGAGTGGGGTTTGCAACCACGAGGCACCGTTCCCTCTGCAGGAGCCGCCTCGCTTGTGCAGAGATCAAAGTGCTTCTTCTCATTCGAGAACACCAACGCGTGCTAACCTGTCAACCTGCAGATCTGCAGCGTGCTGCAGAGGCCTTTTCTCTCCTTCTTCTCCTCCCCCGCAGGTATCTCTTGGTTTCCCTCGACTCGTTTCTGGACCACCACCGAGCCGCTTGGAGGCCCAATTGAGTCCCTTTAACACGTCTAAGTGCCTGCTCTATCATGTGATGCTCACGCACCGCAATTATGGCCCGTGTTAGCAGTTCCCGGCGGGAGCTATTGTAAGCTGAAGGTAGTCGTTACCGACATGCCTTCAGTGGTCTGTATGTCATCGAGAAAGTCGTCAACGCGAACACACCTTTCTCGAGCGAAGTGGACGAATCGCTATTGCAAGATCCGAACATTAGGGTAGCTTTAGGCTAGCATTTATCTACCGGCGAAGGCTGGTGTGTCCGGACAGCGGATACTTCGGTGTCCAGTATCGCCTTGCACACAGTGGCGGCAACGATGTCTATCTTAGGCTCGAAACGGCAGCCAAGCTCAGTGTTTGGGCGGCAGTAGACACCGCTGCGTAAACCTGCTATGGGGGCCAGGTGGCAGGTATGAAAAAAAAAAAAATCTTGCCAATACCCTGTTGACAGTCTGTTTCCTAGAAGCGCAGACTGCGCTTGCAACACTCAAAGTAGCCCTCCACATTTACTCACCATTGTATCCAGCCTAATCCTTGTCCTCGAACTGCTCCTTGCCAAAGGTGCCCTTCCAGTCCAAGACAAGCAGATCCTTACTAACGATCTCCTCCTTCCTCGCCACCAGGCCGTCGACGTCCCAGTTCGCAACAATGGTACGCCCGGATAGGAACTTGGACCTCTCAGCATCCGCACCCAGCCAGACAAGAGTGCCGCCGATGAGCGATGGGTCGTCGAGGTTGAACCTTCGGAATGCTTCATTCAGGATCTCAGTGTCGTACAAGCCTGGGTGGACGTTGACTGCCGTAATATTTGGGTATCCGGCTGCGATGTTTGCCGTCAGCTGCTGGGAGCCCAGCTTGCTAAGAATATAGCCGCTCATATAAGGAAGCGCCTTATATGTAACCGATGTCACGAGGTTCGCGATCACTGCTGGGTAGTCTGACGATGGCAGCAGGGAGATGAAGTGCTTCATGACCAAGAATGCGCCTTTGGTGTTGACTTCCTACAGCGTAGGAGTTAGTTCCCGCGCCCCTAGAGCGAAGGAGACCAGCCTCACAAAGTTGTCCCACCACTCCTCGACAGTGTTCTCATGGATGACAGGCTTGCCCTTGAACACGCCGGCGTTATTGATCAGGATGTCCGCATGACCAAAAGCCTCCTTCACCTTCTTGAACAGCTCTGCCACTGACTCGGGGTTCCGGATGTCTGTCGGGACAGCCAGCGTCTTGACGTCTGGGTTGCTCTTGTGGACTTCTTTCTCCACTGCGGACAGTTTCTCCGGCCCAGAGGCGACCAGAACCAAGCCCTTGGGACCGGCCTGTGCAAATGCCGGATTTATGCCCTGGGAACCACGTTAGCTTCATGCAAGGAGGGTCATCGACATGTCACTAGTCGCCGTAGCTAGATACCATGGCAGCTATTCCCTTACTGGCTCCAACGATGATGACGACCTTTCCTGCTACGGAGTTTCGAGGGTTGGTAGGGTCAATTGCTGGATAGTTGGTCTGGTAAGTCTTCGGTGTGAACTGTAGAGAAGTCACCCAGAAGTCGGGGGGAAGGTTCTCCATTGTTAGGGAAGTTCTTGCTTGGAAGTTATCACAGCAATGGGTGGGTTAAAACGAGCTACGTCGTTTGGTGAAGACAACACGAAGAGCTGGCTCGTCCCCTTTGGAGAATAATGTCTTTATGTATAAGGTTACCCAACGCTATGTCTATGCGAGGTCCAGTACTGTGCGCTCGCTCGTATCGACGAGTACCCCGACGTTGTCATGAGCTCATAGCTTCACGCCCGCAGTACCAACCCCGCTCCAATAGATGCAGGCAGTCAGCTCTTGGAACGGACTTGTGGCTGCCATCTTGGCGCCAGTCTCCCCATCCTCCGCAACAAGACTGGCAAGCTGCTCCTCAGCCTCGCACATCCGAAGCTCGACAGCGGTCAAACATCCGTAGTTTGTAAGCGATCTGTCAGGTATTTCAGCCTCTTGAGGTGTGTCTGGTGAGCTCGGCCCTTAGAACTACACACCGGACTGGACCGCAGATGGTCTGCCTTGGGAAGAAAAAAATGATATTGCAGCTTTGATGAGGGCCGGGAATACTAGCGTATACACTGTGAGACTTGATTCTGTCTGGAAGAACGAATTACTACTATGGTATTTCCTCTAGATGATGACCGACTTTCGAATACGTGTGGGTCTTAATCGTTGCTTCAATCCAAGTGCGCCACAGTGTAACCGGGAACTGTGGCTGGTGGAGCCGCTTTTTTGCACGGAAGTCCCCTGCCGACGTCAGGCCAAGTTTCTGGTAGCGGCCCTAGAAGGCCAGTCGCATCCTGAGCCTCTTTGTCAAGCAACGTTGGATTGCTGTATGCCAGTCTCAAACGACGAGGCGGATTGCGGGCTGATATAGCTGTTTGATACCGGCTCCATGTCTCGCTATGGACAGACAACGACTTGAGCTTTTGATTTAACATGCGGTTGGCATCCGGAACGACGACGCTGCTTGCGCTAGCATGGCTCAGCAATCCCGGCTTTTGCGACAGCCAAAGCCATGGATCAAAGTCTGGACACGACAGGTCGTCGAGCAGCCTTCTAATATCCTTCACGGAAGTGTGCGAGTCGAGGACGATCAACTACATCACCCATACGCTTCCCCAACAATGTCTACGAACCTCTTGGACCAGCACACCGGCCACTGCCACGACCACAGGCGAAGGGGCAAGTGCCACAGCATCTGCCGGCTCTGGGACTTCGGGTGACGACACGAACACTATAAAGCCGGTAGTCGACACGAAGGAGGAAGATCATCCGAAAGAGAAAACATCTGGTCAGCAGGTTTCTGCCGATAAAGACGCCAAGGAGGACACAGAAGATCTGGCCACCAGCTCATTCATGTCATTCGAGGAGTGGAAGGAGATGATGTTGCGCAAGTCAGGCCAGGATCCGGCGCAGATCAAGGGACACGATAAGCCGCATAGGGAACATAAGGGGAATAGAGATGCCGGTGACAATCATGCGGATCTCGACAGCTTAGGAGACGACGGCGAGATATCCATCGACTTTGACGCCTTGTCCGACAAAGTTTCCGAGCTCACAGCAGCGAAGTCAGGCGGGTCCACTCCCCAACCAAGCGGCGAAGCCCGGGAAGAACAGGTGCTTCTGGACGATGGCAAGATGCAGTATTACCGGAGCAAGGATGCAGGGAAGACTTGCAAGGAGCGGTTCTCTTACTCGTCATTCGATGCCGGCGCGACAGTACTCAAGACGAGCCCGGGTGCAAAAAACGCCAAGTCCATCTTGGTCGAGAACAAGGATTCATATATGCTGCTCGAGTGTCACACAAAGAACAAGTTTGTCATTGTGGAGTTGAGCGACGATATCTTGGTTGACACGGTCGTGCTGGCCAACTTTGAGTTCTTCTCCAGCATGATTCGCAAATTCAGAGTCAGTGTCAGCGACCGCTATCCCGTGAAGCTCGACAAATGGGTAGAACTCGGTACTTTTGAAGCCCGAAACTCGAGAGATATCCAGGCGTTCTTGATCGAGCATCCCCAGATATACACCAAGTACATTCGTATCGAGTTTCTGACTCACTACGGCAACGAGTACTACTGCCCCGTCTCGCTACTTCGCGTGCACGGTACCCGCATGCTGGACTCGTGGAAAGAACCGGATAACGGCCGGGACGACGACGAGACTGAAGCAACCATCGACAGTACTTCCGAAGAGCAGATATCAGAGACTCCTCAGCAGGAATCTGAGCCTGTCGAGGAGACACCACAACCGTCGAACACTACCGAGCAGATCCCGATTCTAGAGCCGGTCGTCATTGCCCCAGTAAGCGAAATCAACCGGACGCAGTGGCAGCCCATCTTCGACTACGAAGTGATTCTCGGCACTTGTAGCATAGAGGGTTCCACAACAGATTCGCCAACGCCGGTAGCCGCCGAGTCAAATTCTGCAGAAGGCAATTCCTCTGCCTCTGCGACCGGTGGCCAGACTCCGACAGACGTTCCGTCACTTGCTTCACGCAAAGCAACGAGTGTCTCTGTGTCAGGCGAGGCGCAAATAAAGAACTTGTCTTCATTGAGTTCCAAGGGGGCTACCTCAGCACCTGCTCCAATACCATCTACCGATTCGGCCGCAAGCAGCAAGATGCCCGCAGCCAGTCCCAGTTCAAAACATCAGCATCCATCCCCCAAGCCAAATCTGACCGAGACCGTGTCCTCCCCGCCTTCAGCCAAGGTCTCCTCATCAATTGCCTCTACTAAGAACAAAACTAGCACATCCACCGCCTCCTCCGCCTCACCAACTGTGCAGGAGTCATTCTTCAAAACCGTGACAAAACGGCTTCAACACCTTGAAACCAACACGTCCCTCTCACTGCAGTACATCGAAGAGCAGTCTCGATTTCTGCAAGAAGCCCTTCAGAAAATGGAGAAGCGGCAGATCTCTCGCGTCGACGCATTCCTGGACAGCCTGAACAAGACTGTGTTCGCTGAGCTGCGCAACGTCCGGGCGCAGTACGACCAGATATGGCAGAGCACGGTCATCGCGCTCGAATCGCAGCGTGAGCAGTCTCAACGGGAGACGGTCGCGCTGTCGGAGCGGCTGAGCCTGCTGGCTGACGAGGTAGTCTTTCAGAAGCGTATGGCTATTTTGCAGTCAGTGCTACTGCTAGCCGCTCTTGTACTCGTCATTTTCAGTCGTGGGTATTACGTCAACTCCCCAGGGGCAGACTATTATCCGATGTCGTCCCCATTCCGACACCATAATCACAATGCATCCATTTCTGCGCCAGCGCTGGTGGATTCACCTAGCCGCTCGCCGCAGTCTGACGACTTAGCACCCGACAGTGCGGACTACTCGGCCGCGTCTCCTTCACCGGTCCGAACTGGAACGATGAGACAACCTCTATCCCGCTCAGGATCGTACCAAGACAAGGACCTACCTCTGACGCCTCTATCCAAGTCGGCCGCGTCTTCAATATACAGCCGCGAACAGACACCGACTATCAATGTGGAGGAGGTGGATGTTCCGTTCTTCCACAACATCGACGGAGACTACGTGACACCGCCGAAGAAGCAGCGTGACGGATCGCTCTTCTCTGACGACTCCGAGCCGGCGCCAGATAGTGTGGAGGGGACACCCGTGAGGAGCAGTGGTGAATCCATGAGCAATGGGAACGACGAGTATATGAGCGGGTCTGATATTCTCGATCGGATCCAAGAACAGCATGAGCAGCAGCAGGCCAGAGACCTGAGGCGATCGGCGATCCCGCAGCTGGGAGGTGCTAGGAAACCCTTGCCAGCGCTGCCGGAAGATGTGCCCGAGGAACAATAGCCTCGATAATGACTAGGATGAGAAGCGATCAATGTTCATATAGTTTTACAGCATAGGGCCGGACGGTACATAGGCCATGATTAGTGTAAGGATTTATGACACCCCCTAATGGAAATATCAAATCAATCAATGGAAACGGACGTGCTTGAGCAAGCACCGGCCCCAACAGTAAATGATAAGATGGTGGTGATTGATGTGCCTGTGAACGTGAGCTCGATCTGCCACGTGCATCGGGAAGCCCCATATTATAACCGTAGGCGCTCTCGGCGGGATGGGTGGGGCAAACGGTTAAATCGGACAGGGGTAAGTCATACACACCGCCCGGCAGAATCGACAGTCCAGGGTGGCATTACGTTTTGGTGAGGGAGCAGCGACAGCGCAACAAGAGTTGAAGCCAGCTTGTCAGCTTCGGAAGAGACTCAAACGGTAACACGGTCTCTTCCACCACCACTTTTCCTTCCTTTCTCTATTTTTTTCTTCTTTTTCTCTTTCCGACTCGTACCCGCAGGGATTGGCCACCATTGAATACTCAATTCCTTCCTCCTTTTTCGCTCTTTTTGTTTACTGAGCGTACGTCTCTGCTCTTCAGGTCGACAAACGACAATGGCGCGGACAAAGCAGGCAACGCCCCTGCGGCGCGAGACGTCCTCGGAATACTTCAGCAAACACGATCGTACACCGTTGAAGCAAGGACGACATTCGAATGGAGATGCCAACGGACAGGCTGTTCTCTCAAATACACCAGCCAAACCCGACAACACCATCATTCAATTGGTCGTCGCCGTCGCAGGCATCTACGGCTCCTTGTAAGTGTCACTTACAGCCTCCCTCCCTGCCCTCTCATGGTCCACATACACACAAAACTAACCATTACCTCTGTCCAGTCTAACATGGGCCTACCTCCAAGAAAAGCTCACCACCACCCCCCACGGCGTCTCGGGGGAACGCTTCCAATACCCCGTCTTCCTGCTCACGATCCAGTCCACCTTCGCCCTGCTAACGGGCTACCTCTACCTCCTCTTCCGCACCCCGCGCGGCTCCCCGCCGCCACCCATATTCCCCTCCCGCGCCATCGTCCCGCCCCTGCTCCTCGTAGCCTTCACCTCCGCCCTCGCCGCCCCCTTCGGCTACGCCTCCCTCGCGCACATAGACTACATCACCTTCATCCTCGCCAAGTCCTGCAAGCTCCTCCCCGTCATGGCCCTGCACATCACCGTCTTCCGCAAGCGCTACCCGCTCTACAAGTACCTGGTCGTGGCAGCCGTCACCGCGGGCGTGGCCGTCTTCACCCTGCACTCGGGCAAGAAGCACAAGGCCTCCGCCACCAGCAGCGGCCAGACCTCCTGGGGAATGCTCCTGCTCGGCATCAACCTCCTCTTCGACGGCCTGACCAACAGCACCCAGGACTACATCTTCCAGACCTTCCGCGGCTACACGGGCCCGCAGATGATGTGCGCCAACAACCTGCTCAGCACCCTGATCACGGCCGGGTACCTGCTGCTCAGCCCCTGGCTGGTGCGCACGGGGCTGGGCGAGTGGCTGGGCATGGACGTCGCCGGCACCGCCGGGGAGCTGACCTCTGCCCTGGCGTTTCTGAGGCGGTATCCCGCCGTCTGGGGCGATGTGCTGGGTTTCGCGGCTTGTGGTGCTGTGGGGCAGGTTTTCATTTGTGAGTTCTCCCAGCTTCTTTTTATATAGGCATATATGAATGATGTGCTAACGACGGGGGGTTATAGTCTATACCCTGGCGACATTCTCGTCCGTCCTGCTCGTCACCGTGACGGTGACGCGGAAGATGTTCACCATGATATTGTCGGTGGTTGCCTTTGGCCACCGCCTCACGCAGATGCAGTGGCTCGGTGTCGGGCTGGTGTTTGGCGGCATCGGCGTCGAGGCTGCCATCGCCAGGCAGGAGAAGATGGCCAAGGAGGCTGCCAAGAGGGCGAAGGCGCAGTGAGCAGTGGTCTGTAGATTTCGCTACTTTTCTAGAATAAACAATGGATTATAGATCGGTTAGATCTCGTTTCTATGTATGACTGTCGTTATTGTGTCGTTGGTGCCATGTCTCATTAAAGACATCGTTAACGGTCATATCTTTTATATCAAGTTGCTTGATACATGAGTATTGAGCAACCCCTTGGCAAATGATGCGAATGATATAAATAAGTCGGGACGATGAGATACTCAGGACCTGTGTATATTAAAAAGGAGCATTGGGGTTGTGAATGGCAAAAATGATCCAACATGGTATTAGATAGCAGTTTGTATAGTTTCGAACATGGCACCTCAAGTACACCAGATTATGGGCAATCTGCAATAAGATCACTCCAGCCACTTGACCAAAGCACCCTTCTGCTCTCGGGTGAAGAAACAGGGCGTCATTTTTGTTCATCAACCCTTTTAAGACGCGAGCAAAGTTTGGCGGCTTCCGGCCATGTGTACATGTACTTCGGACGGCGGCCCCAATGACTTCGCGACAAGCATAGAAGGACGATCCAGGTACCATAAACTAATTTTGATAGCCTAGCTCAGGTCTGACTCTGACTAGTGCCGTTTGTGGTAAATGCCATATCCTTTCCAGTCCCAACAACTCCGATGCCTGCCATGACTTCACATCGGTGACTCCCGATGCTGTCTTGGCTCCTAGCATGCATCCATTCCCATTGCTCGTGTCTCGTAGTGTTCGATATGTGCCAGCACCTATCCTCCTCCGAGGATCTTCTTGTGCCGGCGCTCTCTCGCCAGTAATAGCGGCATAAAGGCGACGACGTCCGTTTCCTGTAAAATATTGCGGGATCCGGTGCGTGCCTCAAACTCCTTCTCCTCCCCCCACAGCGATTTCCATCAAGATTCCATATACAACCCTTGGCACTCCGGGTAGATTACACATTTCGAGTTAAACATAAACGAGGGAAAGAAATGGGATATCGTAGCGAAAACCATCTTCGGTCCGGATTCGCCACCATCGCGCCTGGGTCCTGCTGGAAAACACCGAAACAAAAGAAATAAGAGGTTGATGATTCGTGAGCGATGAGCCTTCTCTTTCGGTCAAGGATACTGTGCAACGCTGGATCGCCTGGACTAATCAGAATCGAGTGACAAACGCCTGGCTGGTAGAGGTGTACGACGCTCGTGATCCGTGTGGCGCTTGACGTAAAATGGTCAGATGGTGCGAGAGGAGAGCAATAAGCACTCCTGCCGGCACACGGAACATCAGAGGTTATAATATCTCATCGATGGACCGGACAATGGGTGCCTCGCCCTGAATCGGCGGACTCCTAGGATCCTCCTTCACCGTCTGACGGCCAAATGGAAAGAAGGGGTCCCGAGGATACATGGCTTCCCTAGGCGAGAAGAGCCCCTCGCTCGGAGTGGGAGGGACCTCGACGAACTGTAAGCCCGCGACCTTGCCGAACGGGTCTCGTAATGGATTATTCGTCATGGTCTCCAGCCGCGGCGAGAGCAAGCCTGCATCGTCAAAGCTTTTCATCACTCGAATCTGACGCTCAGGGGTATGATCTGCTACGGTCTCAAGACGTCGCGGTTGTGGTAGATTTAGAGGCATGAGTCCAAATCCTCTCGACTTCTCTCCAAACCTATGACTGCCGAATCCCGGAGACGGTGGCGGCTTGGAGAACGACGTGGTGTCCAGTCCTAGCGATGGTGGGGGTTTGGAGAAGGAGTCGTCGCCCAGCCTCAGAGACGGCGGCGCCTTCGGGAATGAAACGTTGTTAAAACCGGGCGACGGTGGTGGCTTAGAATGCGAGGGGAACGATGACCCAAAGCGAGAGAACCCGGGTGACAGTGGATGTGAAAAATTGGGAAACGGCGCCGGCGCAGATTCTCGAGGGAATGACCCAAATCCCACAGCCCCGAAGCCGGGTGATAGAGGCGGATCTGCGAATGAGCCAAACCCGGGAGATGGAGGTGGCTTCGAAAAGGCCGGTGGTGGCGGAGCCAGTCGTGTGGGAGGGGCGGGAGTCGTGATCGAGTTCAGGGATGCAAAGCCAGATGAAGGTTGAGACGGGATGGGCACCGTGTCCAGATTGAAGCGCCCGAATTTGCCAGAATCTTTGTCGTCCTCTTTCTCGCTCCATGAAAAACTCGATGGTGCCGACGACGGTCCTGGTGATATCGGCTCTCCTCGATTCGGCGTAGAGTTGCCCCGAGCCCTTGCTGGACTCCGATCATCCGGGCTCCTCGTGCCGTTGGAACTGCTGTCTTCTGCGGGTAGCGGAGCAGTCAAGGGCTGGTTGGGCGAGATATCGATCGCATCCACAGACAAGGTCATCCGGTGTTTGTTGGTCGGGCTCCTGCCGGCCCTGACTTTGAGACCCGAGCTTGGTGCCAGCTTTCTCTTAGCGACTTCCTTCTGGAAATCTTGCAAGCAGTACATCAGCCTCATGTTTGGACTGATCCACCTGCTCTTGGCCTGCGCAGCATGATACGCATCGTTGACGGTCAACTCAGGGTTCTGCCACATGCCGTAGGCAATAATCAGACTGGCAGAGCGACTCGCGCCTTGTTGACAGTGGATGAGGACCTTCTTTCCTTCCTTGGTCTTATTCTCTATCGTCTCGCAGAGAGTCATGAGATCCTTGCCGATGTCTGTGTGGTGATCCCAGGGCATATGTATGTACTCTGGCTGCTTAAACGTCGTTGCACGCGGTGTGGCAGGCGAGTCTTCTTCTGGGAAAAACTCAAACGCGGTAGCGTAGCTCATTCCTGTGAGAGCAGTATCCGGTATGGGAGAATCACCTCCAGATCCTGCTTCTGACGGGGGTGGCTGTGATGCATTCATCACTTCAAAAGGATTACGGACTTCCCGCGCCACGTTAATAACCACATCAAATTTGGCTGCTTCCTCCGCAGTCGGCTCCAGATACAAGTACACGTTGTCGTTGTATATCGCGATGGGTCCATCCGGATAACCTGGGGTTTTCTGGTCCTCTCCGTTCTCAACTTCGTGGTTATCTTCGTAGTCGAATACAGCTCGATTCGCCATCTGTGGGCGAATCGGCGAGTCCTCTTCGACAATCGGAGACTTCAAGGTTGGGGGAGGAGGAGGCTTCGAGGGTCGGAAGAACTCGGATAGGCCAGACTCATTTCGTTCCAGCACGGTTGGTATTGTCATACCCCCGGCAGGAGCAAAGGTCGCCGACTTCAGAGAGGACAGGATATGAGGAGACGAGGTGGAATGTTTCAGTGCCCGACGCTGCAATATCGGCGCCTGCAGGATAGGCGCCACGGAGGGCGAACTGGGGACCTCTATACTTCGTGTGACCAAGCCTGTCGTATTGGTCTTGAGGCTTAACTGGCTCGGCTTCCTCTTCATTCCCGGAATGACAGGCTTGATAAAGGATGGAGATGTCGGCTCGGACGGGTTGGCAACCGAGGTGAACGGCGGTTGTATAGAGAGTCCCTTCATGTTCTTCGCTCGCCTAGGCGCTGGCGATGTCGTCGGTCTTTCGAGATTCTTCACGTCGCACACGTTGAGCGTTGCCAGAGACGACAGGCCGCCAAACGAGGTGGAGGTGGAGGTGAAGGAAGATAGTGGTAAGATGTTCACTGGAGAATCTGGCGATGAGGAAGGGGACGGATCGGAGAGAGAGGAGGAGTCCGTACACGAGGCCGTTGTGGTAGGAGAAGACCCCGCTGACTCTGAGTTTTGGGTCGACGTGCTGTCGTGATGCTTGTGCGCAACGTCTTGCGGTAGAGCTGCTGGTCGCAACTGAGTGACACCGTTTGACGGTAACTTGTGTGCCTCCACCTCCATAAATTTTGGTTGATGAACAGTCAGACCACCTTGACCATCCATAGCAACGGCATCCAGGTCGAACACTGACATGAACGATGGCAATTGATCCTCATACATTCGCCGGGCAGCAGACGGCATGGTTATGGACAGACAGAGAAATGCCTAGCTGGGCTCCCTCCGTGCTCAACTGGCGACGGTGTAGACCACCTCTTGCAACGGCCCAAAACTCGCAACCTCGTTCCAAAAGAGGGCACCTGTGTTGCGACTTCCCCTATATTGTGTGGTGACGGCCAAATCACAAAGTTGTAAGGAACGTCGAGAACCGGAATTGAAGTCTGAAAAGGAGGGTTGAAAATCGAAGGTTGCACCAAGGGGACAGCTCTGCTGAATCCTCTCGCGCTCCGTCCGTCCGTTATGCTGGATCAGACCGTGCTGATCTCCGTCTTTTGCCGTGACGTTGACACCGTCGAGAGGCACAAGCGAAGAGTCTCGAGAATTCGACCCAGGGAGGAGGTCGAGACTTGTTCGGAGTGGTTGGCGGCACGGTGGTGGCGGCCGAGTGGTGGACAGGAAAGAAAGGTGGAAAACTGAGGGTGGTTGGTTGTATGTATGTATCGACGGACGTATGTGTATTATTTATGGATACTATTGGCGAGTATTGGCGAGTCCAGACCAACGAAGTCGAGGAGAAGTGCGGCAGGGCGAGGCACAGGTGATAGAGGGTGTGGATTGGCTTTCAAAAGACCAGTTGGGTCGTCAACGCATGGTCGAAGATGCTGGCCAACAACCTAAGTAAGACAAGGGAAGCGAATGAGGCAGAACGAAGTCGACGCCAACAGTAAAACAATGCGAGACAAGAAAGGCCAACTCCACGTCTGCGTCGACTCTTGCCCTCTGTTATGTCGGGTGTCCAAGTCTCGAGACTGCAATCCTGCGATGGCTTGAAGAATTGGGATTGGATTCACAGAGGTAGGGAGGTAGATTAGGTAGGGAGGGAGGAAAAGAGAGGAGGAATGGTTGAAGAGAAGGAAGACGTCGCCGACGAGTAGCAGTTCGAGGGTCTGCTTGGCAAGCAAGAGGCGACAGGCGACAAACAGTGGGGAGGCAAGCAGAGAAACAGGGGCAAGTATTGGGCGAAGGTTGGCTTCTCACTTGCTCTCAGTGGTGCTGACAGGCGCAATGGGTAGGAGTTGGCACCACAGTAGAGGCGCAAATCCGTTTAGAGGTGCGCTAAGGTAAACTCCAGACGGTCTAGGTCTAGGTTCCTCCTACTGCGTGTGCAGAATGCAGCCAGCAACCTGACAAGAGACAGAAAGGGAAGCATGGGGGAGGGAACATCAAGAGGAGTGCGCTGAAGTGTGTCCTGTGTGTCAAGCACTGATGGCGGGACTGGGTTTGGGGACTGGGATTCCCTTCTCCCAGGCAGCCCAGAGCCCCAGGCTGACCTCTAGCGGCCTTCAGTTTGTGAGAAGTGGGTCTCACCCAATCCAGCCTGCCACCTTGGAGTCCCGTTCCCACCCCACCCCGATGTTTCAGCCAATGGTACAAGAGTCAGGGGTGCGAGTCTCCAGGAGACACAGCAGGTCGAGATGGCGGCAAGGCACGAACCAGCCACTCACAGGCCGACTGGCTCTCTCGTCAAACGCTATTAATAGTCTGAAATCCACTTTCCTCGGTTTTTACGCGCTCCCGCCCAGCCAATGACCTGCCGAAGCCATAATTAAATTCTCGCTAGCTCTGCGCTCCAACCAGACCGGGGGGGTTCATCATACAGAACATGTACACTACTATGTACATGCCAGTGCGGTACTCATTGCTCCTTCTATTGTTTTCTGCACTCTCACGACTTGTGCAACGAGGAGGAAGACACAAGCCTGACAGGATGGACGGACGATTTGCCATTTTCTCTCTCTAGCCGTGGATAGATCTCTAGGTCGGTCGTGCCGTGAGCAAACTGGACTTCCTGAATGTAATACTGTCGAGGCGTCAAGTCGGTCGACTTATATAGCGACATAGCCACGTTTACCCCAGTGAACCTTCTTCCTCGGTGCCTCCGTCAACTGCCTTCACTCGCCGCTCAATCTTCGTCCTGCACCGATTGATCAGAGTTGCTACAGATTCCCTCCATTCAACGAGAACAGGACGCAGTCCCGACGATCTGGTCCGGAGGAACCAGAAACTAGTCTCGATGAACCTTAGGTGCTGGACCTAGCCTATGTTCTTTGGACAAGGTGCGCCCTACCTTGAAGTCCCGGCACGTTCTAGGATTCGTTGATTGCGATCATCGAACTATCGAAGTTTCGAAACAATTACTGTGGTACATAGCCGCCGCGGCATCTCGTCACCTGCAAGGTTCAATGTCCCAAATCGCCGACCCGGGCCGGCCGGAGATCTGCCACACACAATCCTCAAGAGACGGTCAGCCAGCTGCACGTTATCTTCGAGATCTTCCCGAAACATCTTGATTACTACTCTCCTCTACCATGTTCATCCAGAACATATCCTCGGCAACTGTCAACGGTGATGTAGAAAGCTGTGGTGCTCGCCGGGTATCTCACTGAGGTACAACTATGCTACTATGATACTTTCACCATAAAACGAGAGTCAGTTAAGCTCGAGCCCCTGCTGAATCTGAAACAACCCCAGCCACCGTTGCTTCGCTTGCCCTTTCGAATTTGAGCCCCGCGAATGTGCCCCACTTATTTGTCCTTCACTTCAGCTCCCGATTCCATAGGTACCTTACCTTACACAGTGTAGTATGGAGTCTCGCGATGGTCGTTTGAGCCTCATTGCGAAAGGGGGAAAAAACACGTCACCCAAAGACCACATTCGCAAGACTCTTGTATTGACTACCTAGTGTATAGCAAACTTGAATTAAGCCACCCCAGTTGCAAACTCAAGACGGTAATGAAGCTATAACCTTATTCGACTGACACAACTTTCCAGTGCCGATCTCGCAGTGTCGTCTACCGTGCGGCCAGCTACTCGTTTTCACTTACAATTATCCCATCATGTTTTTGGCCGTCGGTGCTGGGATATCGTGTATTTTGCGTGGCCCAGCCGACTTAAGGTCTCTAGAACCGTTGATAGAACCAAATATTTTGTCTCGAATGGCAGGAGCAGCGTCCGGGACGCGTACTCGTTTCAGAATGATCCAACGACATTTTGCGCTCTTGATTCGAACATGCTTGGCGTGTACGATGGGAACACAAGTTCTGGAAGGAAATGAATTCAAGTGAAATCACCGTCCTCTGTTGCAGCAATCTACATCCAACAATACTCGTCCTGGCCCCGAAGTTATGACCGTCTTAGCGAAGCTCTATCATGTCACTAATGCAGAGATGATACAGCCTTGTCTTGCTTCGTTTCCAGCGGCCCAGGCACTTCCAGACTATGTCGTCAGTGACAAAAATGTGTCATGATTTTCCTTCCCGTTCAGCCGTGTTAGACCACCAGGCCGAGGGATTACCAGGTCAGCAACGACTTCCCAACAACGGCAACCCTACCCGTGTCCGAACATGTGGGGGAACTGTCATCGGAAGACGCTTCGTTTCAGTCTCTCCCGAGAGTTCTATCTGAAGCCGGCTGTAACACAAGCTGCCTTGGTCAGCTGCCACGGCAACGTGTTTCCACTGTCTGACAGGACGGGACCTCAACAATGGCTTTTACACGCAAATTGACGAATTCCTAATATTGCTCCTCCTACTTATGTCCGTGTGTGCATACGAGGACTCGATCGAGATCGCATGCTCTGCTGCACGCTCGTGAAGGCGGAATGCTTCATCCTTCAATATGTTGGTCGTGTTTCTATACTTCGGACAGCTGTTGGTCCGGTCGACACTGACGACAAAATGCACGTCTAGGATCGCACAAAGACTGAGGTTGAGGTGATCACGCGAGCAGGAGCCAGCAATACATGGGCTATCGAACCTTCTAGGTTAATTCACATTGAACTCTGTCGCAAACAGCAATGAGACATGTATTTGTCCCAGCATCCCCCTCGTCTCCCGATTTTGAGTACGCGTCGCAGGCTCTGGAGTGAATATGCCCCTCCTAGAAACGGCGAGTGAAAGACTTGCAAGACGCCATCTCTCCCTTGACGGGCAGCTAGCAGTCTCCGCCTCATCAAGGACTCACCATAAAGGACTTTAAGGGTGGTCGGCCTTCGTCACGCTTCGGGATGCGATGGGAGACAGCATACCAACAAGTGTCAGCTATGCCCAGAAATGGCACGAGTCACCAAAGGGTAAGCATCTCGTGGTAGTTGGACCCATTCGAAAGCATGGACATGTGCCGTGTATTGCGAGTTCCTAAACTCGGAGCAATAGGCAGGAAGGTCTCGTCTGCACTGCAGTTCCGCGTGTCTGAAGCTCTCCAGGGCTATGAACTTGCGTTGGCTGGATATTGTTGTTTGGTCGCGCCTAGGATGACACGGTGGTGAGCGACTCAACGAGGTTGTTTGCCATGTTTCTTGTGTGCTTGCATATTCATGGCTATGGGAGATGACGAGCCGACGTTCACAGCACATCGCATCTCTCCCACCTCAGTGAAGTTCTTCCTTGAACGTAGGTGCTACTGACTATGAAATCTGCGTGCATCCTGATTCAAGCTCCAGCTCCTAGTCTTACAGTCCTAGCACCGAGTGTAACAGGCATTGAGCGAAGTAGCGGTTAAACAGCCTCGGAGGCTTCCACCGTAGTAGTGAGCACTCTCCTCCCCAACACATGGCGCTTTCGTCCAGCTGACCAGTCAAGACTACATGTTGCCAACAAGACGTCGCATTGCATATCCGGGGCTCTTCTTACCGAGACCTGAAAGACTCGCCCAGGACAGTTTGCTTGGTCGTGAACATAGGAACCTTCTAGATATGGGTAGAGAGGTGAACACGACGAACTTGGGTATGGCCAGAGAGAGAAGTCCACTGTGCTACCATGGCTGCATGCCATGTCGAAGAAGTCTTGTGGCAGATTATGGCACTTCGCGGGCAAAATTTGCTATGAAACTAGGATGGGAAGATGATGTCTACTCGCATGTCAGTGTTGAAAGCTCGGTAGAGCTGTTCCACTATGCTACGATGTGCCGCTTGTCGGTATCACCGTACGAGTATGTGGTCAAACTGGTCACTTTCCAGTGAGTTATATGCCGTAGTAGCAGAGGCTAGATTCATTTGACGTTCATCGCCAAGTCTCGAGTGTAAAGTTGGCTGTATCGCGCATGTAAGTGTACATGCTCACAGCTTCTGTTTGTACATTAAGCGATCTAAGCGGGTCTACCTAATGATTTGCTCTAGAATATATCAATTGGGCAATACGAGCAGAAGTACTAAGCATACGACCTGGGGAAGGGATAGCGTTTTCGATCAAGCCCGTCGATACATGGTGGTTGAGATGCTGATGCAGAGTGTTAAACATGTGCGTGGGCGGCGTGAGTCATGACCAGTCATAACCTAAAATAAGAAAGCTAATTTTCAACCACAACCGCCCGCTTGGCTAAGTGGTATAGCGTGTCACTCGTATCCGTACAGCGTCATGACAAGGTCCTCGGTTCAATTCCGAGAGTGGGCATTTTTTTTTTTTTCATCCGCCGAAAGCTATCATACTTCGATGTGTTCTGGCAGGTTACTAAGTCTTTTGCCATCACATCCCCGATAGACCTAATCGATGCTATGCACGCTGTTTCAGGTCGACCGTGTTGGAAGGTCGCGGTTTTGGTATGCCTTCTAAATGTTCAGGCGGGGAATTGGAACCAGTATCCCTTGCAGCGGCTGCCGTTTTGCTATCGAAGCACAGAGGTCTGGTTCCTGGCGGAGCAGGTACTTTATTTAGGTCGAGTGCATGTTTGAGCCTCGTGTGAACTTGCATCTCACTCTACAGACACAATGGGCCCAGCTCCAGCCTCCTCGTGGCCCTCCGCATTGGACGAGTCATCGAATACCCAGGTCAAACAGGACATGTCCACAGGCTAGAGTCCATTCGTGCCGTATCCTGTATACCTGAGAGAACGGAATTGCATGCAGTATGCAGCGAAGTTGCAAAGACCAACAGTCGAGGTGGAAAAGCGATGGTGATACGACACTCGTTAAAACTCGAAAGTTTACCTTTGTGCGGATCCCGGACCTGCAGCTGTGTAGAGTTTCCCACTGCAGCAGGCCCATGTTTGCGCTGCAGGTCCGGCTAATCCTTCGTGGCAGAGGATTGGATGATCATGACTTTAGTCGATCGACTCATCCTGGGAGATGTGCGGCCTTGTATCGAGAGACATCCGGTCTCTAGAACTCGTAAATAATACCACACTTCTGTCCACCGAAGTCGTCTCTGCAACGCCATCACAACGTTAGGGAATGGTCTTGGAGCTATGGCCACATGTGGTTCGGGCCAGGCCTGGCTTCAGCACGCTTCAACCCCCCCCTTTCCAGCCTCCTCCCCCCCGCTACAGGGTCCGGTTGACGGTCCGAGTAGCGTGTCGACAGGGCCGGATTAGGCGAGTCCAAGCTCATTGGAAGGCCCTTTCATTTCAGAAAGCGGATTTTGACGCAAAACTAAGTGGGCGCAGCATGCGCCATGTTGCATGCAGTTCAGTGGAGCTCTGTATATTCTTCACCATTGTTGACAGCGGCATCAGTTATGTTCGTCTGGAAGCCCCCGGAGCCGCAACTGACACCAGGTGATCTGCCATGGCGGTCGATATATCTCCAGTCCTGGGAGGAGGTCGGTATCACCAGTAGCACATTCGTAGGAGGGGGGAGAGGTCCAACGTCATGACCGCCCTGAAGGACCGGCGCCGAGGGGGTCTTAGTGCTGCAGTGTGCAGTAGTGTTTGTGACAGGGTGTGATGAAGAAGTGCTAAGATGCCCTTGCATCAGGATAATCCCGGCCATGATGTACTGCGGGTGCTGCTCAACATTTCATTTGAATGTCCTGTTGCGACTCTGCTTCTGCGCTCGGAAGCCCTGTGCGCCGGGGTCCCTGTAGATGCTCAGTTTCCGTTGTGATCTATCCCCGGCCTGGCTAGAAGCTGGGCTTCGGCCGGTCGGTCGTGACCTGTAGTCAGACTTGTCGACTCGACTCGAGCATCTGTATTCCTCACCTTCTCACCTTTTTTTTTAAAAGCTGTTTCTAACCACCAGTCCATTCGGCGGACCCCGTCGTCTCTCGACGGACCTGGACCTCGTCATTTGTCCCTTTGGCGTCGACTTTCCAGACTTTGACCTCTCAATCTCAGCCATAAGCCGCGGCCAGTGTCAACGTTGACGGGGGAAACTTAGCCATAAAATACGAAGCTCACTTTGATGCCCTTTTCCGGGGCTGCTTCTCAGGCAGCACAACGCCAATTGACGCATTTGGAACACTGACTGCTGGTCTCCGTACACGACATATGCCAGATTTAACACCCACGATCTAGGGCGTGTTCGGTGGTGTTTCCATGGGATCATAGGGACAAAGCCCTGGTCCATCTATGACACTACTGCCACTACTGATAGTATGACACCTCTCCCACGGATTGGAAGCTGGATTTGAAGCACTATTGAATCTTGGTGCAATTCCCGGGATTTGCGGACTTGCGAGACGAGACCGTTGGTGCCGGAGGAGGACAAGAGACAATTAGGAGAGACAGATGCGGGACTCTGATCCGGAAAATGGCTTCGACCAGTTTCATAACTGAGGCGGGCCATGTGCCAAGTTCAGCGACGCCAGCAACAACCTCCATCGCCGTAACTTCCCTTGCGCGCTCAAACTCAGATTCACACTCGAATCATCATCGTCCGAATCCAAGTGACAATTCCAACTCCAACTCCAACTCCAACTCCAACTCCACCACCACTAGCAGTACAACCAAATCCACCTCCACCATCAACACCAGCACAAATCTGCGAAACAGGTCGAATTCACTCCGCCAGCAAAATACGAGAACCGGCAAAGATAACACTTCTACAAATACACCCAACATTAATCCTAGTAATACCGCCTATGGCAGGGGAACCAGCACCAACAACGAGACCAATAGCATTCTACACAATCACCGCCAGAACCACAACTCGTCCAAACTCCCAGCTTTCCGCTTTGCAGACCTGAAAAAGGACGCGCTGGTGCGCCCAACCTTGTTGCAGCATCACATCCCACCTTCACCTGTCTCGCCAACCCCTGCGACTGCCGATCCCGCCCGGCGCAGCGCTGACTCGTCCGAGACGGTCGAGTCCGATAAGATTCAGAGTGAAGCTCAACACCGTCAGCAGCAGGAACCCGACCCGCAGCGCGACCTGCATGACGTCCCGAGTCCACACCAAAACAAAGCAACCCAGCGAAGCAGGCACATCCCAGCGTCATCGCCAGAACGGCAAATCCACGACAGCAACAGAAAAACCGAGAAGTCTTCTCCCTCTTCGGAATCGCGTCCGGAACACGTCTCTCACCTAAGCCCTTCCAGGATCAGAGCGTCCACATTCCAGACAACATCGCCTTCCAATCCCTTAACACCAGCGTCCTCCACCAAGCGACCCGCGTCCTTTCCCGACTCGCCAACTGCGGTCGCAAACCTATCGAAATCGACGCCGGCCGTCAAATCACAGCATCGTGGAGCGACTGCGCTGTCCAGCCCGGAGTCAAATGGCACGCCTGCTGGCAACGGCCCGGCTCTGACACAATCTCGACGTGTAGCTTCCGATAGTGCAACGAAAGACTGGGCTCAAGGCCAACGACAACTTCTTCTACCCAAGACCGTTGACGCGACAAAACCGGACGACAAACGAAGATCGCGCCCTCCTGTCTCCTTCAGACCTCCGAATATAACCAGCGTGGCATCGCCCCGCGCAGTCATCCCCCCCATTCGAGGATTCCGCTCCTCAGGATCGCGCAAAAGCCTAGTTCTCGATATGAATTCGAGACGCGTGTCGTACGACGAGAGCAGTGACGGATCTAGCGATCCGAACCACCGTGACCGGACTCTGAGAGCACTGGAGGGCAGGACAGATGACGACTACTCTCAGATGACCCCACCAGATTCCGCGGAGGCAACTCCGGACGAGAACACGGCTGACATCTTCATGAGCATCGCTCGTGAAGACTCCGCGCAGAGAAGCCCTGGTGATACCGGTGGTGGAGAGGAGCATAGCGCAATCGTAAGTGACACTATTCTTGGTTCTTGTCTTGATGAGTGCCCGCGCGACACTCTGTTCTGTCACATGCCGGCAACGGTGCCATCCGTTATGATATTACGTCCCAACCACTTCCTCTCCTGACTTGAGTATGCGTGTTCGTCTGGCATCGTGGAGCCGGTGATAATGGCTGCCTTGAACACCTGCTAAACTTGCCGGTCAATCTTCGCCGCAACGCATTCCTGTATGCATGTCATACAGAAGTGCAGCACCAAGTTACCGTTGTCTTTCATGGTAATCGGGATCCAGGCTAACACTTGAATAGACTCGGCTCACGCGGAGCTCTCAACGTCGGCCCTTCTCAGCAGCCGTTCCGTCATATCAGGTCTCGTCCCCGCCGCAAGTTCCCCGCCGCCTTTCGGATCAGAGAGAGACGTCGCGAACCCGACGCGTCGCGAACGAGCAGTCAGCTCAGCAGATAACCCGAGAACTGAACTACCGTGGACTTGCGAGAGAGCAACCGAAGCCAAGCTCGAACGGCAATAATGACGAGCCAGTTCGGTCACAAAGCAGCAGGGCACCTTCTTTAAGGCCTTCACCAATCACGCCACGAACACTCGCCTTCCACGACTCGCAGTCTGAGGTGGGATCGTGGAATTCACGACGGCGCCCTTCGGTGACTGAGAACAGCGGAGGCTTGCCATCCAGGGCGTCGCAGCTAAGGAACGCAAATCTAGCATACGGGCAAGGACGGACGTATAACTCGTCTCCTTTGGCGCCCAGAGCGGTCGATATGTCAAGTAATCATCCGGCTGAGACAAATCACGGACCGGAAGGAACCGAATCATCGGCTTCTACAGCCGCTCCCTCGATGATCTGGGACGAGCTCGACGACCTAAAATCACGGATCCACCGTCTAGAGCTAACAGGCAAACCTCCCGCAACCTCGGCGGCAGCCATGTCCAGAATTTCGGACGAGCGGCCAGCTACGGCGGTCACGAATGCAACGTCAATGTCAGCTTCACCCAAACGAGGCGCCGTAACGAACGCTCCCCCGGCTGAAACGAGCAGCACAACATCCTCCCAGCGAGAACCTCAACCCATTATCTTATCCGCGCTGTCCAAAACCAAAGGCATAGTCAGTTCTGACGTGTACAGTGCCATCGAGTCGGCCGCCACTGATGCTCTGGCGCTCATGTCCATGATGGGCGCGCCCGGCCAGCCAGGTCCAATATCCAGTGGCGCAAGTACAATTGGAGGCAGCGGAAGTGTGACCGACAGGCAACTCCGGCGGAAAGCCGAGAGCATATGCCGGAGCTTGACGGAGCTTTGCCTAGCCCTGACCGAGGAAGCTCCCGACAGGCCTACTCAGGTTATCGTGACAACCCCGCGGGAGGAGGAGACCGTTGTCAGCCCCACTACGTCAAGGATGAACAACATCTCTAGCCAACGCCGACCGAGTGCCCTTACGGACCAGACACTTTCAAGACTTAACCCAACACCAAGGGCGCCGACCAGCCTCGAACAGAGGAGAGCAACCCTCTTGGCTTCTACGCCTCTTGCCAGTCCGCGCTTCGCTGCTCTTCCTGGCACTCCGACGGATGGGATGGGGCGGAAGTCGTCACTGCTGGTGGCCAGACGACGAGCTGGCACCGAGGAGCCGGAGGAGCCAACGGGCAGGAAGTCCTCGCTTCTTCTCCGGACACGCCGTGCGGGCACTGAGGAGCCGGAGGAAGGCCGCAAGACGTCCCTCCTACTGCGCGGACGGAGAGGGACAAATGATGACGAGGAGGATGAATCGCGGTTTAGAGCTCCGTCGAGGGCTGTGACTGAGGTGAACAGCCCGCGACCTCTTCGCAGGGACTACGCATCTCAAGCGGCGAGCCAGCAGGATACAAGTGGCACGGCGTCCTCGGCTCTACCGCGGCGCCGGCTGGTCCCGTCAAGCCTGAGTTCGCGACTCACCACACCTTCATCTCCGGCAGCACCTTCGCCGGCGGCCAGCCGACGGTTCCTCGACAGATCAACGCCGGAACGGGACACCGGCAGTGTGGCGGAGAAGCTAGGGGGGGAGGACAGGGGCCAGCGACAGTTCTCCCTCAGCCAGACTGCCATGCTGAATCGCACGAGCAGTCTCAGTCGGCGGCGCGACAGCCACATCCCCAGCTTGTCGACTCCGGGCACACAGGCAGCCGGCCCGTATCGATGATCGAGAAAAAAAATGAACGAGGAGAAGGGACACACACAATAGAGCGAAGGATGCATGATCATGCCCTTACGACCAAAACAAAAACTTTATGTTCAACGATGTACCACTAGAGACTTCATTCATGATGCGCCGGGCGTTTTATTCATTAATCATTCCGGCATGCGTATATTTGCACGACGAGGGCATCATTCGGCAGTTTCTGAGGGTTTATTTGATGGTTTTGTCACTGCTTGGCTCTTGTTATATAGCGAGGGAGGGAATAGGAGCCAAAGGGAGGTTTGTGCTTTGTATATTGCGGCCGGGTCTAGCAAATGATTTCGAGAAAAGGGGGGACATCCTTAGCCACAAACAACACGAAGTCGGACCTGACGGCGCGAGACTATCGACAAGCATCGCTTACAAGGAGAGCTGAGGGATCGGCATGATAGGGGCTAGGTCTGGGACTTTCAGGTCTGTTGGTATAGCCAAGCCACCTTTTGCGTTGCTCTGGGGTAATCGTTATGTCTTGGCAAACGCTCAGTGAGCCCGAGGAAAGGATATCAGGCATGTTGAGTATGGCCCATATTCTCTTCTTTGTTTGGACTGCCGATATGGTCGAGTTGAGGACAGTTTACGGGCACAATGATAGCGAGGAGCTTCTGTACTTATATTAGGGATGTAGTCGGGTCTATAAAACTACAACATGTAATCCTACGGAATCAGATCAACCGGCGATTCATCTGATCATTGTCGCTTTAAGCTGGATCATGTGTGATGTTCCCCCAATCGACCGACCACGCCTTGTTATGTGTGTGCCTCTGAGTCATCCGGCAAGACTGGCGACAGGCCTCCAGGGCCGGGACTGACTGTTTTATGATAGCCTGGATACCCTGAGATATGTCGTTAAGCTGTCAAAGCTGCTCACTAGCTGAAGGAAAGAGGATATCTGCAGGGTTAGTTGTGAAAAGATGAGGTTTCGTTGTGTGGCTTTGTCTCCCGCTGCAAGTGTTCGCTTGCCAGTGGCCACAGCATAAGGAGGAGAGTGGAGTCATTATGCAGCTAAAGTCGCTGCGATCACCGGTTTAGGCAAACCTCTCTATCCTCATAGCTGTAATATATAAATCACAACTCTACAACTCCAAACTTCAGACTTGCTAGTCCTTGAATGCCAAGGCCTAGTACTCTTCGTCTCGTAGCAGCACATCTGTCGTATCTCACAAGTCGTCAACAAAGAGCAGCCAAGAACCACGCCCAGCTCATCCAGAGCGTCCACACAAACTCTCGCTCACAACACCCACCGTCCACTTCCGCCAGCAGGACACCCAAGATGGAAGACATAGCAGAGTCCTTCGAGGAGACGGTCAACATACGGCACGACAAGGGAAAGGGCAGAGCAGGCGGTCGCGGCGGCGGGAGAGGCCGTGGGGGAGGAGGAGGAGGACGCGGTGGTGCCAGCAGAGAGATGCTGCTGTCCAAGGCACTTTCGAAACTGTTGAGACACCAGGCCGTGTCGGCGGGTATTCAGCTGGATCGGGAGGGGTTCGCGCCGCTGGACCGTGTGGTGAGTTTTGTCCATTTTCATCAACTGTCTTCTGTACCGAGGATATGAGATGTCCGTTGTGTATGAGCAAGGTCTCACTCATGCATCCGTACAATCCTCCAACTCCCTCATCTCGGTCCTTCTCCCACCACGATCCATGCATGCTAACATACAGCAACAGCTCCTCTGGGGCCCCGTCAAGTCCCTCAACCCAACCTTCGCCGAGATCCAGTCCGCCGTCCGCGACAGCGACAAGCAGCGCTTCGCCCTCAAGCCCGCGGACCCGGCAAAGGACAACACCTCGACCGACCCGGCAGACTGGCTGATCCGCGCCAACCAGGGCCACAGCATCAAGGTCGAGTCCGAGGCCCTGCTGCGGCCCATCGCCATCATGTCCGCGGACGGGGGCGCAGCCTCCTCGGCGTCGAGTAGACCAGGCGGCACCGCCGCCGCCGAGAAGGACAGGGGAGAAGACGGACCCGGGCCCGTGCCCGTCCCCGAGACGGTGGTGCACGGGACGTACTTCGCCTTCTGGCCCGGGATAGTGGAGTCGGGGGGGCTGAAGAGGATGGGGCGGAACCACGTCCACTGCTCGACGGGACTGCCGGAGGGGGACCAGGGGGTGGTGTCCGGGATGCGGAGGGATGCGGAGCTGCTGGTCTACATTGACGTGGAGAGGAGCATCCGCGAGGCCGGGATGAGGTGGTGGGTTAGCGAGAACGGGGTTGTACTCACGGAGGGGACGGAGGTTGACGGGGAGGAGGGGCTGGTTCCGGCGAGGTTTTTTAAGCTGGTTGTCGGTAGGAGGAAGGATGTTGGGGTGCTGTGGAGGGATGGAGAGAAGGTTGCGGATTTGCCGGAGGGATTGAAGGTTGTTGTGCCTGTTGGTAAGGGGGGAAGGGGTGGTAGGGGCGGGAGAGGGGGGAGGAGAGGACACTGAGGAGAGGGTTGTGGTCTGGTAAACTCGGAGTCTAGTACAGGCGGCTATGAAAATATCAGCTCGCGTCGGACTACTAGCCTACGTACTGCCACGCGACTGTCTGCTACTCGGTCCACCCTCTGTACCCCTGTGGGCGGAGTGATCCAGTCCCCTAGTCGCCCAGTCGTCTTGTCATATAATGGTTAAGTCAACACTGGAAGCAGGTTCCTTCAAGGAAGCATCAACATGGTGCAGGATGCGATGGACACAAATCATTGCTTGTTCGAACAACTGGCTACTCAAGATGTCCACTAGACTAGTCATCCAACGCTATAAGTTACAGCACAGCAACCCTCACTTCTCCCCCAAGTTCGAACTCAACCGACCTTTAACCCCCTCCTTCCAGCCACCGTCCAATCTAATGATAATTCAACTCCGGATTAGCCCTGAAATTGCACTTGCACCTACACTCGGGGACAGGACACTCCTGGTGGCGCGCAAACCACTGCCTCGCGTGGTCCAGGTGAAGCACATGCTCGCACCTGAGACAGAACGTCGGGAAGTTGCCCGCCCCTCCGGCCTCGGCAGTAGCGGCGGAGGCGGCGATGGCGGCCCCGCCTTGCCTGTTCGGCAGGCCCACGATCTCGAGGCACACGGCGCACCGGGGCAGGTGCCGCTTGCAGTTGGGGCAGCTGATGCCGGCCGCGACCATCTTGTCCGTGAACGGGTTGCCCGAGGCGCTCTTGGGCGGGGGAGGGGTCTGGGCCTGGCCGACGTGGAGGCCCGCCGTGGGACCGCTGGCGCGGGACATGGAGGGCGAGGAGGAGGAGAGGAGCGACATCTCGGCGTCGCAGTAGACGCAGCGGAGGGATATCTGGCGGCCCGCGGGGAGGATGGTGGGCCGGCCCAGGTGCTTGCTGCGCTTGGTGGACTCGACCTCGAACTTGGTGCGGTGGAAGAAGGCGTGGTGGCGCTGGAGGTAGGCGCGGTAGGCGTTGCGAAAGGCCGTGGCGCGGATGTCGTCCAGGAAGCGCGGGGCGCAGGTGGATAGGAGTAGGGTGGCTGTCTGGTAGTCGTGGAACTTGGTCACGTATTTGGCTAGTATGTCGACGAGCGTGTCCGTGATGCCGGTGAGGACGATACCCTCGATGTCGCCGGCCTGTATGGCCTCGGAGATCTGGTCCCTGAGCCAGGTCGTCAGGTCGCCGTCGCGGAAGTGCCGGACGGCGACGTAGACGCGGTCGCGCAGCGGCAGCGATCTCTGGTTCGCTATGCTCGTCCAGTCTCCTGTCGCTATGACGGAGGATATGGCGCGGAGGTAAGGGTCTGACTGCGAGGGCACGGCGGCATCGAAGTCGAGCGTATCTTTGATCTTTGAATCGGTTTCGTTATTCTTGGCCATCTGAAGGGCGAGAGATACGA
This sequence comes from Coniochaeta sp. PMI_546, assembly GCA_021432605.1. Classification (NCBI taxonomy): domain Eukaryota; kingdom Fungi; phylum Ascomycota; class Sordariomycetes; order Coniochaetales; family Coniochaetaceae; genus Coniochaeta; species Coniochaeta sp. PMI_546. Next base: position 2,569,260 of record MU271145.1, on the reverse strand, counting down.
AGAGGAGGTGAGGATGGTCGACGCTGGCTCTCTTGAGCACATCCACCGCCTCCTTGGTGTCGCCCTTGAACAGCGCTCTGGCAGCTGTCATCGTGGGCAAGCTGGCATCCGAAGGCTTCTGGGTGTCATTGAAGGGGCTCGCGTGACGGCCCCAGGTACAGATATCGAGGCATAATGCTCGATGGTTGGGCCACCTGGTCTCCACGCCGTCGAACTTTGGTATGTTGAGTTTCTTGCAGATGGCGTTCATGCATCGTTCCCAGCCGAGAACATCGGGTTGCATGGACCCTTCGGCGAGCCTCGTGGTAGGTTTACTTCCTGCACCGTCTTAGCTAGAGCATACAATGCTTATTATGTTCGCAAGGCACGTACCGAGATCGTTCATCCATACACTGTAGACGCCCATGTAGCTCACATCCAAGGGATGAGACATCATGCCACCATCTGCGGCAGCATCCTCGGCGCCTAGGACAGCCTGTAAGCACAACACGAGATCCGGGGCGTGAGGAATGGACATACCGGCAACCCAACCCCAGGCATCCTGTAGCCAGGGGTCATCGGCGACTACTCTTTGGTTTGTTTCCGCGTTAAAGAGATACTTCTCCTTTGCTCGGAGCAGCATGATGTGATCCAGCACTGCGTGTCCTTCGCTGGGCAGTCCTAGGGAATCCATCTTCTCGCTGAGGAACTTCTCGTGACGTTCCCGTTGGACCTTTGGTTCCGTGTCTGCGTGTTTCGACGATTCCTTCTTACCATTGCTCGCACGGCTACGAGTCTTTGGGCGCGAGAGGTGCTCCTGAGAGTACAGTCGCAATACCTTCAGCTTGTCGGCTACGGTCAGTGCGCCACTCAAGTCTAGCTTCGCCGTAACGTCCAGCGCAGCTTCATCGATCACGAGGTTTTCGTATTGTGCAGACATCTGCAGTGCTTCCTTAACGAGGGCCGCCACGTCTGCCTTCTCGGGCCCGAAAAGTGGCACGTCGGAAAGGAGACCCTCGGTGAAGAGCGGACCGACGATAGAAGGCGCTTGGGATGGCTCAAACTCCATCAGGGCGTGGTAAGGGTGTCCTTCTGCGACGTGTCAATATCTATCTGTGCAAGGAAGGGATAGCGGGATACGACGAACCTTCCAGCCCCCGATGTGGTGCCTGCCAGGGAATAAGCTTGTACGGGTACTCGGCAGTGAAAGACGGCTTCTCCAGGATTTCAAAGGCACCGTTGGCGCGCAAGACCAACAGCCGTGGTCGTATGGCGGGAGAGCTCATGGTGACCCAGTCGAATGACACGATCTTGTCGTTCTTGCGGCTTGTGTCCGCATAGTGAGGATCCATTTCGTGGGATTTGGTGACCTCTAGAAGCTCTGGGCTGCTCTCGAAAGTCATGTCCTTTTCCGAGAACTCGTTCTTGGTGGACAGGACCTTGAGTTGGCCTGTCCGGGACAGGATGGCCAACATGCCGGCACGGTCTCGACAGAAGCGCAGTGAGCGGATGAAGGAGCTGTGGCTGTCCATTGAGGCCGGGTCCGTCTCCATCTGCATGGCCCGGTTGAGCCTGAGAGCTCCGCCCCACGGCACGTCGTCTTGATCGACGGCTTCGAGGTAGGAGTGCGAAGCCACGGACCGGCTTGTAGCTCGACGATCCCAGACCATGACACCAGGGTGGTCCAGGGCGGAGGACGCGAAGTAGTTGGGGTCGGCATAGTCGATGGCTAGGTTATTGCAGCATTTAGTCTGCATGGAGATTGTCGAGCCATGCGGCCGGTCCCGGAGGTCGTGTATGCGCAGGCCCTGGCCCTTGATGCCGGCTACGAGCAGATTGGGGTTATCTTCGAAAAATTTGACACTTGACACGGAGACACTAGCTTCGAGGCGTTCGCTGGGTTCCGAAAAGGGGGCCATATCTACAGGGAAGCCATGCGATGTGGAGTCCAGGGATGAGAGACGGTTGACATCCCAGATGTAGAGCGAGTTGTCGTTTCTGACGCGCTCGAGACCGACGGCAAGCTTTCCTATGGTGCTGAAGGCTACTGCTTGACATGTGCGGGACATCTTAAGGTTCAGCTCCAAGTAAGCATTTGAGCCATCGTCGACGCGCAGCAGGTTGACGACGCCGGTTGAGGTGCCGACAGCGACTAAGCCTGGTATCGAGGAGGACCAGTCGTAGGTCGTCAGAGGAGGCACGTCGTCATGTTTGGCACTCTTCCTCCAGTCGAAACGTCCCGTCCGGGCGTGACCTGTTGGCTCGTAGAGCTGGATGATGCGGTGTGTGAGGTTGATGTGGAGGAACGAGTCGAAGTGGGCATTGGGCGACCACTTGATCAGCCCGGGCTCAGGCCTGTCCCCCATCGCAATGACTTTTCCTCCTCTATAAGTTTAACAAGAAAGAGATCTTCCCAGCATCAGTGTGCCAAAAGACACGACAAAGAACAACACAAGACTAACACGGTGACATGCTCATGCTCGGATGGATGAGACTGTCACGTGGGTTCCCAATGATGTTGTCAAGATCTCAGACCATGTGGCTCATCAGGCTGTTTCAAAATCGTCAGTGACGAGCTAGCACTTGATTATCTGGGATATAATTGCTACTTACAGCCATGGAATAAGAGTCTCGGGGCATTATACAAGTCGTGGTTGGTTGTGCATACTAAGACCGAAAGTGGAGGTGCTGCCACAGCGTGATGCACAGTACATCATCTACCCAGGCTACTGTAGATTTACTCTAGTTAGTACCTTACCTAGGTAGTTCTTCGTATGACAGCATGTTAGTGCAGTACCTCGACACAACAGGGCAACTTGGCTTGACAGTACGGCAATACTTCGAGAGCACCTCTCACTTAACCACATAACTGAACAACTAAGCAGTTCCATTGAAAATGAATTATATTTATATATATGAAACGAATCTCTACCCAAAGGCAGGGTCTCTTTGCTGCATTGCTCAACTGATGGTCGAAAGTCACTTCGCTAACATGCTACCATACATGAAGTCTGCCACGCATACCCCTAACCCTTATCGGCTGGTCGAGGGGGGCTCTACCTTATCTAGGATTTTTTGGGTTGGCCGCTTCTTCCTCGAGATGCCTCGGTCGACTCTTTTCACAGCCACAAACGAAGGCACTTGAGAACGAACAAGTTTGTCGTACTGAAGCAGCTACGAAGCCCTAAGGAGCGATTTACTACCTTTACACCACAAGAGCGCTATTATCACAGTGCCAGAACCCGCCATGGGAACGAAACGTTCGTTTTCCGAGGTCGAGTCCTCCAACAACCCGGGAGACCACCACGGCGCGAAAGAGCACAGGCACAGGGACAAGAAGCCACAGTTCAAGAAGCTCAAGAGGAAGGAGGAGAACATCAACTGGGTCAAGAAGCGGGCAAGGACCATCGAGCGGCTGTTCCAGCGGGACAATGCGAAGCTACCGGCCAACGTTCAGAAGGACCTCGAGCGCGAGTTGGCCGCGCACAAGCAGAGGATCGAGGACGAGAAGTTCAGGAAGAGGCGGAGCGATATGATTGGAAAGTACCACATGGTTCGCTTTTTCGGTAAGTGCTGTCCCTAGGAGCCGCCCCTAGTCGATGTCGCGCATGGTGGTTATGCATTGAGTTGACTGACCGTACCCGTCTCCAGAGAGGAAAAAGGCAGAACGCATGGCCAAGCAACTCAGAAAACAGATAGAGCAAGCGACAGACCCGGAGGAAATAGTCGCTCTCAAGTCAGATCTTCACATCGCCGAGGTAGACTCACACTACGCGAGATACTTCCCCTTCCTCGAGCGCTACGTCAGCCTCTACCCGATCGCGAAGAAAGCAAAGGAGTCGCAAACAGACGGCGAGGACGAGGAAGCAGACGAAAAGAGCCTGGCTAAACTTGCTCTCCGCGCTCCACGACCCCCACTGTGGGCGACGGTCGAGAAGGCAATGGAAGAGGGGCAGGAGGCGCTGCAGAGATTGAGAGACAGGCGGACAGATGTAGAACCATCAGCCAAGCCGCAGAAGAAGACGTTCAAGGAGACAGGAAGAGCGGCCAGGAGGCAACAGGAACGTAACAAGGCCGCATCGGGAGGCAACTCGACGGAGCTCGGTGCAAAGGGCAAGGGCGCTGAGCTCGCGGCCAAGAGACAGGCCGCAGAAGAGGAAGATGCCGGCTTCTTCGAGGAAATATAAGGTTCCATCCAAGGGCTATCGGTAAAGGCGTTATCATTTGTTTGCGAGCATGATACCCTAGATTTGAGCAGGACTGCATGTACACAGACATGGTGGGAAACGCTCAGAGAGCTGCACAAGATTGAGGCGCAATTGAGGCAGCAATCGAGGCCGACAAGATTGGCCTCGTTCTGATGACGGAGGGCCTCTTGCAGCAGACCAACCAACTGCATCACTCTGCCTCCTAGGCAACCTGCAACTACCTACTGATGCGAAATATCGTTGGCCCAAACGACCCCCCCCACCCCCTACACCAACAGGCCGATGCACCTTTCTCAACCCAGCCAAGCTGTCATATTCAGATGTTCCGCGAGAGCCTTCCGCATGCTTGAGAGATGAACTGTCATGGTTGCCAAAGTCTGTATATATATAGGAATGAGATGCTCCTCGACAGTCGTTTCGTCTCCTCTTCCCCCTCTTCTCAACAACACGAGGTCTTCACTGCAACTCGTCTACCACCCCTTGCAGCCCAAAGCTACAAAAATCCAGAGGACATGGCCGACACCCCAACACAGAGAGTCGACTACCAAGCCCTCAAAGCCTGGATAGCAGCCCAAGAAGCCTACGAAGTAGCAACCAAGACCCCAGCCCCCCTGACACCGACTCAGAGGAAGGCCATCGCGGAACTGAGCAAAAGCAACCCCAGCCCTCTAACGCAGAACGTCCCCGTCGGCGACATGGACTACATCAGCATCCTCCACCGTACGTTTCCCCCCCCTGCCCACCTTCCCAAGAGACGCACCCCCAACTAACTAAGCAATCCAACCCCCCCAGACTTCGTCAACGCCTCCCAAGGCAACGGCACAACAGTAACCTACTCCGAAGCCCTCCCCGTCCCCTCCCCCTCCCCTTCCCCCCAGTGGTCCCAAACCCTCACCCTGACCCTCAACCCCACCACCCCGCCCCTCGTCTTCCCCTCCCACAAGACCGGCGGCCTCATCCGCCTCGACGCGGTCGGCAACCGTAGCGCCCCCCCTTCCTTCAGCCGCATCAAGGACGCCAAGAAATACGCCGCCCAGACCTGCGTCTCCTGGCTCGTCGCAGAGGGCCACCTCGTCCCCTCCCCGGAGACGGGGGACCTGGCCCCGCCCTCCGCCCTGTCCCCTCGGCGCAGGGGCGTCCCCACCGCCTCCGGCGCCGGAACCCTGGACGTCCGCGACGACTCCATCCCCGCCACCCAGCGGGTGGCCGAGCTGTGCAGGAAGCTCGGCTTCCAGGCCCCCTCCTACGAGCTGGTGGCCGGGGCGGGGACGGCAGGCGGAGTCGCCGGGTCGGGGGTGTGGGACGGCGAGGCGGATTTCGGCAGGGATGCTTTTCGGGTCCCCGAGGGGATTGGGCGGGTCCAGGGCGTGTACGGACGGAAGAGGGCGAGGGAGGCTGTGGCTGAGAAGGTGCTGGGGTATCTGCTGGAGGTGGAGGAGAAGAGGGAGCGGACGAGGAGGATTCTGGACGAGGAGGAGGAGTTTGAGGGGTGAGGGAGGAGGCTGCGAGGTATTGAAGGATGAGGGGCTTTCTGGGATGGGGAAGTATGGAGAGGTTGGTGCCTGGTGTATGTCTGGTACGTGGTAGGTAAATAGGTGGCTTGGAGGAGGAAACGACACGATCTCTCTAGTGGTAGCTCTAGTTTTCATACCTAACAGTCTCATCCTACCGTTAGCCCCTGAATTAGTGCGCACCAAGTTTGCACCTTTACGTCGCGAGATCAATGGAAGAAACAGCATGTGGTTGGAGATGATGCCAGATAGATAACTCGGATAGATCGGGTAGCCCCCTTTCTCGCACCGCGGCCACCCCTCGTACGGAAATGCACGACTATAGAAATCCAACAAGAACCTCTCTGAACACCCCCGTGCGGTGCGCCACTGACCCCGAGTCAGATAAGAACCAAAAAGACAAAGCCGTATGTCCACGACCATTTCCCTTCGTGTGCTGTCCACATGTCCGTCGCCGCAAGGAAATGGACCAAGAACTCCCCCATATAACCCCGCGAATGTGACAGACAAGAAAAACAAGAAGACATCAAACACCAGTCTATCGCTCCCAATGCGAAAACAGAACTCCAACACCATCTCATGCCTCGGGGGGCACCAGGTTCGTCACCTGCCCAGTCTCTCGTGTGCCACACATTGTCGGACCTTGGTTCATCTCTTCTCTCTCTCGCTCTCTCACTCACACCCACACCTTTCCCCAAGTCAAACTCACATAACAAGACAAGCAGCCGTCCTCGCCCTCCTCCGGCCCCCCACAACCAAACCCCCATCTTCCTCATTCGCATGCACGAGCTGCGCCTCCCTCGCCCGCCTCCTCCTCCTCCTCCCGCCCGCACCCACAACCCCCGCCTCCTCGTTGGCCTGCATGTAGTCGGCCCACTTCCGCTCCAGCCTGCAGGCCGCCAGGCTGTCGCCCCGCAGGACCCGCTTGGTGTGCTCGTCCACCGTCATCTGCCACCCGTAGAAGCACCTGAGGCCGATGATCTCGGTGGAGTAGTACAACAGCCCGCCCCCGCCCCCGGCGGGGGCGGGCTTGGTGTTGGCCTCGGCGTTGCGGTTGAGCACCTCCCGCGCCCCCGTCCAGGTCACGTGCGGGCAGTCGTAGACCACCATGCTGAGCCCCACCGAGACGGAGGGGGGCCGGCGGTCGGGAGGGGTGGGGAGGGGCGAGAGGGAGCGCTTGCGCACCATGGAGGCCGCCTCGGCGAGGGAGAGGTCGCTGATCCGGGTGTTGTCTGCGTCGATGCTGCGGAGGGAGTGGCACGCCCGGAGTAAGGGGAGCATGCCCGAGTCGCCGATCGACTCGCAGTACGAGACCGAGAGGTGGGTGAGGATCGGTGCGCAGGGGGCTTTGGCGAGGTGTTCGGAGAGCAGAGAGTTGGTCAGGTTGCTGAGGTCTTCGAGTTCGAGGTGCGTCAGGCGCGGGGTGCTGGCGAGGATGGGCTCCAGGGCGGAGTCGGTCAGGGTTGTTATGCCGGTCAGCTGGAGACCTTCGAGGTCGGGCACGAGATGGCCCAGGGCGCTGACGCCGTGGTCCGTTAGCCTCGTGCATCGGGACAGGTCGAGGTGCCGGAGTCGGCGGGGCGGGACGAGGGGGCGGTCGGTAAGGATGTCGATTTCGGGGTCGTGTCCGTGGAGCATGGTGCGCAGGGCGCCGTCTGTGAGCTCCTCGCAGCCCGAGAGGACGAGACGCTCGAGTTTGTTGGTCTCGAACAGCGCGAGGGCCACGTCGGTGTTGTCGAACCCCCTGATCTCGCCGGCGCGGAGATCCTTCAGTTTCGGACAGCCCTCGACTACGGCCTTGATGCCACGGGCGTCCATGTGCTTGCACCAGGAGACGTTGAACATCTCCAATTGGGTGCACGACTGGGCAATGATCTTGCACGTCGTGTTGGTGACGGCGGTGAGGCCGGTCAGGTTGAGGTGGGCCAGCTTCACGTTGCTCTTTAGCAGGTTGTGGAGGGTATTCCTCTGGAAGTTGCGGCATCCCTCCAGAGTGGCAGTCATGAGGTTCTTGCATGCCTTCACCATGACCTCTGCCCGCTTGTAGTGCTCCACCTGGACACAGCCCCTCAGGTTGAGGTCTTTCACGAACGGCCCGGCCGCGAGGATAATCTTGGCCAGCGAGTCGGCCGGTATGTCCTTGTAGAACTCGGATGCGTCGAAGCACGTCCACAGCTGTCCATCGAAGCACGTCTTGTAGAACTCCTTGCTGACTCTCGATGCCCGCACCAGCTCCTTGGGCTGGAGGAATGACAAGACCTGGATCTTGATCTCGTGGGGCATGCTCGCCCACAGCTGGAAGTTCCTCCTCTTCAACCGCAGATCTGCCGGGAGGGCGACGGTGGTCAGCACGGTCCCGGCAGCAGCAGCGGCGGTTTCGACCTTGCGTACAGCCAGTACGGTCCCGATATGATCGTAGGCGGACACTTCGGCCAGCGGCGTGCCGGCAATCGACGTGGCAGTGCTCGAGTTGTAGTCGAATCCCGTGCCGTAGGGGAAGTAAGAGCCCGAGCTGGGCTGGCCGAAGGGCGAGGGGCTCGAGGCCAGGCTGACGCAGGATAAGCTGCCCGGACCTCCGTATGGTCGACTGCCGGCGCTGGCAGACCGCGCACGGCCGATCTGAGCCAGCGTGGGCGACGACGATATGCGCTGGAGGCCGCGGAGCAGGCGTTGTCGGGCCTTTCCCTTGTATTGCTGTGTCTCCATCACGTCTTCCAATTGAGTCCGTCCACCAACGGCGCCTGCTGGTGACCCTGGGCTCCGTGTACTGCCCGGGCTCCCAGGGATTGGGGACTCCGTCTCGAACGTGTCATCCTGGATCGTCTCAACTTCGGCCATGTTTGTTATCTGATGTCTTGCAACTCCTTTGGATGGCCACGGATTGACAGGATTGAAGTTGGGACACAACAAAAGACACACAGGGAAGCGAAGCCCTCGAGAGGTATTTTTTTGGAGAGGGACTGAAATCCGGATTTCACTTGGGGCCACACCCCGTTGATATGGTGTAGTCTTATTAGACTCTAGTGTGTCTGTCCGAGTCGGCGAGTCTCCAGTGCAGTGCTGTCTCCAGTCTTGTCTCCAGTTTGGTCTCTGTGTCTCTCCTCACTTTCCTCAACTGTCGGTCCCAACACGACCGCCGGTAGATGGTGGGGCAGGGTGGCGTTAACTTTTTGTCGTTACCATCCACAGTACAAGTATTATGCAGTCGCTACCTATGCAGAATAAGGTACTTTGGTATGCAGTAAGGTAGTGGTTCGGCAGGTCGGATATCGTATCGATAAAGGTGGGGTGGATTCGGTGGAGTAAGTAGTACCGTACTAAGTACCTCCCTCCTGCCCCTCTGTGGGGTTTCTGTTTCGCTCGTCTCTTTTGCGTGCCGCGGCGGGGGAAGGAACGAAGGAATTCGGTCAATTTACCCAATTCTCTCGCTTTGGAAGGTCCCTCGTTCAGAGGTACTGTACTGAGAGATACCTCGAACTCCGACGATTGGCAAGTCTCTCTTTTCTTCTCCAATAGCTCACAGACGGGAAAAGATCGTCGTCGTCGTTCAAGGGGCTGCGGAGCTGCGAGTCGTGAGAAGCGTTGAGCCAAGTCTTCCAAGTCTTCCAAGTCTCCCAATTCTACCCAGGTCGGCTCTATACCTTCTCGGAAAAGCTTGATTGCTTGACGAGTGTGGTGCGGCCAGTCTCTGTCGATCTCTCGCTGCTTTTCCTTCTCTTTCCTTGCTTCGTCCTTACGTTGCAAAGTTCACGAATCCGATGTCGAAACCTGTCGGAATCCCATCTTCAAAGAGGCTGGGAGTCTAAGTAGCTCGTGTATGTCCGAACACACTCTGCGCCCGTGTATGTACTGCGGAAGGTCCTGTGGTAGCTTCGCGGATATATGTTCCCCGACCAGGCCCAGGCCCGGATCTACTGTAGCATCTATCGATACCAGCGATAGGCGATTTGAAGAGGGGTAAACTGCTGGGGTGCCCTTGAAAAGGTCTCGTAAAAAAACCGGGGAGGCGACGGCAGCAGTCGAGAACTCTGAAAAGTAGGGGTCCTCCGTCGATCTTATGTATACATATGTTGCTCTATCGAGTCCTTCAGCTCAACAACGAGACGGCTCTTTATTTATCATTTCCAGAATCGCTGTTCCAACCCCCATCAGGTCGTATCAATGTCGGGTCCTTATCGCCTGGATGAAAGAGGAAAAGCAGAGTCGCGTTTGGCATACGCTAGCGATGCAAATGCAGACTGTCACATAGGGGACCATCAGTAAAAGAAAAGCACGCAACCACACCACCTTCACTCGTCAGACCTATCAGCAGCCTGCCTGCCGCCCAAAATGGCTGTTCTGGCCGTGTCGAAGGGCCGGCCTGGCTTCTCGACGACCAACGCCTGCATACTACTGAGGTGCTGATTGTGCAACGGTTGTATTGCGTGCGGGTGCCGTATCCGTCCCGACCACACACGCCTGACACAGCATGAGCTGGCTCAGCTGTGTAAAAACGACCGTCACAGGTGGTCAGCCTTTTGTGGTCTTGGTGGCCTTTGTGGCCTTTGGTGGGACACATTTTGGACCCTGAACTGGTTCGTGTCTTTGGTGACGATGCGCATGATCATCCTATTGGCTGCAGAGCTGTCCCCTTCTGGGCCAGAAATTCTGAAGCTGTCTTGTCTCTTGACCTCGACACAAGATCATATGTCTCAGGACACTCTTATCGCTAACGGCCTGTTGGTGAGTCTTGCTCACGCGAGTTACCCCACCGGTCCCCTGGTGCTGGTCAGTTATAGGCCGTCTGTAACAAATCGACCTGCGCTCTCTGTCTGATTGTCTCACATCGGCACCTACTAGATCTTTGTCCAGTGTTCGTCGAGCCGTCACCGTATAGACGGTGACATGTTCTGGAACCGGCCCACTAAGTCTGGATCAGCAGCATGGTGCTGGATGGCCCAGCCAGTTCAGCCGAGATGGCTTTGCTGGAATTTACAGCCCGCTGAGCCCCTTGGCACGGAAAGGTTACATGTTCACCCGTAGCGCCATCAAGGACCCTGCATCTACCAGGTAGTCCTTCGTTGGACGTGGTTTCTGCTGGAACGATTGGACTGTCGTGAAGCTGGGGACTGCTGTCGGTGAAGGATGCCAGTTGTTCCGTCGCTAGAAAGGCTGAAAGGGTCCCTCTTCCCCAACGCCATCCCCGGCCCGGCGGGGTCTCTTCGGTGTCACAGCAAAAGAGCCCCGCAGCTCTTCCACACGGACGGGCCTTGGTTGGCGGGGGAGAAAGAGTTTCGGGATAGCCGAAGTGGACTGCATGTCAGGGCCAGGTTGGCGGGATTCCCTTGGTGACATTCAAAAACGTTCTTGCGGCGTCCAGATCTCAGCAGGTCGAGCCGAGCTTGCACCTCAATTGTCTTTGAGAATATAACAAGTGCTATCCCCTCGAGCGGCCTACGTTGTGGACTCCCAGAGTGATTATTGTATGCGCTGGATTCAGCCAGGTCGAAAACACAGCCCAACAACCTGTATGCCTCTTGCCTTGATCAGAATCAGATGTCCAAGGTGGCTGCTACTGCTGGTCAGATGAGACGGACAACAGCTGTGTTGCTTTTGAGACAGATCAATTTCTATGCTGTGGCAGGTCAGCAGATATCTGCTGAAACTATCAGGTGCAGATACAGACATACCAGACAGACTTAATCAATCAGGACCACTCCTAGATGTCGGCCCCTTGGAGCGGTCCTCAGGTTAGCGCGGATAAGACCTTTCTCAACTGGGCTGCTCATCAGTGGTATCATGGTGACCTCACCTGAGTCCGCATCTGCGTCTTGCTGCGACACCATGAATGCGAGGTCGGCAGCTTGTGAAGGCTCCCAAGTTGCCGCTCAAGCGCACTGCTAAAGACTGCCCAAATGGCTGTTCTGACTGGGTTTGTTCAAATGAACGCTGATTCAGCGATGGAGCTGAGGACATTCAGTACGCTATAGAGTCTAGATGCCCGCAACGACTCGCAAAGACCTTCAAAGCTCACAGCTACCAAACATCAGCCGTTCTTGGAACGATTCTAGGAACTCGCCTGCAAAACGACCAAGAATCATGACGCTTGTCGTAGTAAGACTGGGTGTAAGCTGTTGATATATGAAACCTAAGCCATCTTATCTACCTGGTAATGTAAGACAAACGGAACATGGCGATGATGCTGATGGGCAGCGATGCTCTCCTCCCGCCATTGTCGCTGGACAAGGTCAAAGGCTTCACATGTCAAAGTGCCGCGTTCGACTGTTTCTTACTATGTAGAGTCTAGCTGTCGTTTCAAACGCTAAGACAGCAGTTGAGCTACCACTGAGCCTATCGTGCATGTCCTGCTATACTAAGGTAGAAGAAGCTAGATGCAACACCTGCCTGGCCTGCTAGGTAAGGTACTTGATCGTACAGATGTTGATAGCACTGTGTTTGCTTCTGCTGTCCTTGACTGAACAGTGAACCTGACAGTCAAAACGGGTGTTGTGGAGACCTGGATGGAACTACGGCCAAGTCCAGAAGGCAGATCGCTGATCGCCATACGAGACCAGATCCAAAGAAAGCATCTTGATTGTTGTGCGAACTGGGAAGTCTCCAGTTTCTGCCCAAGACAATCGCTGTATGGCCGATTGAGTGAATTTCTCACTGGAAGGAGCTGTGTTGTATTCTGGCGATTTGCTACAACTGGAGGACAGTCTCCCACGACGTGTATGTGAGCGTGACTTTTTACAAAAAATTGAACTTGGCAGTGGTTACACGCCACTCCGGCAGCGAGTAGAGCGAGTAGAACAGCGACCAGATTCGACAAGCTCAAATCAACCCCAAGCACGACAGGAAGCACATCGTGGTGCACCAGGCCCGTCTCCGAACTCCGAAGTCGACAGAGAGACATCTGGAGACCAGCAAGGTTGAAACGAATCTGGACCTCGTTGCACCCAGACGTCGAGCATTTCTGGTACGACATCAAATTAAACAATTGACAGTACAAAAGTCAGAGGGCTTGCTTGCCTTTGCTCTGACAGGCATCACAGCACTGTGTAAAGGGAGAAGCGGCCAAAGAACAAACACCAAAAACGGAATCTCGCTTCTGTACACCTCACGTACCTTACCTACCCAGTGCTCTGGTCCCGCCTTCATTCGACGTCCAATCCGGCACTCTGGCACAGTTGTTGGCTCCGCCATTGACCAAAATAGGTTGAACAAATCGACATCGACATCGACTTTCGACTTCGATCCAAACCTTAATACCCCGCCGCTTGCAATTCTCTCCGACACAGCGACGACGAAGCGACAGAGATAGAGAGCAGAACAGGAAGGCCGGCTTATTGGTCTAGACTTCCTATAGCTCTTCTTTTTATCCCGTCCTCGCAAATTATCATCTACTTTTTCAATACTCACTTCGATCGCCGCATCTGCCGTCTCTTCCGCTCCCGGGCTTCGTGGCCACGCACCTCTCGTCTCCGGGGCCCAAACAATTATGCTACACATATATGGTGGAGACCAGGAGCATGGTGCGTTGTTGTTCTTCCCGTATTGCTGGCCGTTGGACTTTTTCCTTGGTCCCTGGACTTGCGTCTCGGCTAACTTGTACGTGTGTTGCTGGATCCAGGCGCCGAAATACATCGCGATGGAGAGGAACGCGGCAGGAGCAAGCTCTCCCCGCCCCTACAACTGCCCAAGAACAGGAGCACCGGAAACCTGGCCGTCGCGGGCGACACATCGGAGAAGGCCAGAATGCGTTTCTCTTTTGATGCCGGCGCGGCTGCCGCCGATTACGACGCTCTCGCAAGGTTAGCTTTGCACGACACCTGACCGCGTGTTCCGCATCCGCACGCCGTGTTCTCCCCATCTGACACCTTGACTGTGCCACACCACCAGCAGTGCTGACCACGGCTTGTGCTCTATAGGGCTCCCATCATGACCGATCACGACCACGGCCTAGGACTCTCCGGCCTCCGCCGAATCCGACAGCAGCATAATCCTCACCGACCATCACAAGCTTCACAACCGACAAGCCGAAGCTCCTCCATCGGGCTTACGCGCACTTCCTCCTTAAACATGGTGGCCGATGCTGCCAATGGCCAGGCCCTGCCCTCATCACCGGGTCCTGGGTCGCCCGCCTTCGTCGAAGATCTCTCACGGTTTCCTTCGGAATCACTCCACTCGTTCTCCTTTGCTCACCAGTCCGAGGACTTCATACATAACCGGCAAAACATGCTCAAGCGGTCCATAGACTTTATGAAAGACCGGATGGGCTGGTCCATGACGTCGAGTGCCGGTATTGCTAGTGCCCAAGCCCGCGCGAACGGCGACGTCGAGACCCAAAATATGCTTGACTTACTGGCTCGAGCGCAGTTGGTGGGAGCAGGAAACCTACCTCACGCGGATCCTCGACTCACGGGGCCCTTGACCGGACCAGCAGAGATGTCGGCTGAGAACGTGTTTGAAAAGCAATTTATACCCCGGACAAGGAGTCCAGAGATACTAGAGGATACGCCACTCTCGCCGACCGCCTCCAGGACCTCAGGCCTCGATAAATTGGCGATGCCTATGGGCAAGCCAGAAAGTGACGCGGGTGGGCAGACGACCTCGTCGGATGGGCGGGCGGGACAGTCGGACTCGGAGAATATGTCCGAGATGCCTTCAGACGAAAACGGCTCAACAGCTGGCACATCAGCACCCCCGCGGCGTCCAACGCTCCACTTGAAGCGGACCATGACTGATACCGTACAAATATCGCTGCAGCAGAAGCTTATCGACACCATGGCGAAAGAATCAGCCTACAAGGAGACTGTTGGCTCTCCAACCGCTCCACATTCATTTCCTCATGTCCTACAGGGCCCCAGCCCGATCGCCCCGGCTTCTGCGCTGCAAGGCCATGCGACGCGGTGGGTTCCGGCAGCCCAAGCCATTTTCACAACCGAAGCAAAACCCCCATGGACGATCCTGGCGGCGAACGATCTAGCCTGTCTCGTTTTTGGTGTCACTAGGGCTGAGGTGAGGAAGATGGGTATCCTGGAAGTCGTCCAGGAGGAGCGGCGGGCATGGCTCGAGAGGAAACTGCTCCGCGGACACGCAGACGACGCTGGAGACGGATCCGAGAGTGAGATCGTGCAACCGAAGCCAAGCCGCGTGGTTCAAGCCTCGAAGCTTCTCGGGTCGCGCGCCGGCGGTATCACTTCGAAACTGTTGAGTAAACCCAACTCACGCTCAGCCACACCGAAGAACGAGCGGCGAGCTGTGACTGTTCATAGCGGTGATGCCCGACCACCGAAGACATCGCATCATCACAACATGAACAAGTCTAGGGGAGTGTTGCTGTGTGGCGATGTCGTGCCCATCCAGAAGCGGAATGGTGCCACTGGATCGGCAAGTCTATGGGTCAAGGAGAAGAGGGTGGGATTGATCTGGGTGCTCGAGGAAATACATGAGGACGTTGCCTACGTCACGCTCGGCGAGGAGGGTCTTGTCACCAAGCTGTCCGGGGCCCTCGGTCCCATATGGGGTGACGACAAGCTGGAGCCAGGTATGGACATCGGGAAGCTCATACCACGTATCCCGCGGCAAGGCATCGACCCCGAGATAGACTACGCTCAGGTTGCCAAGCGAAAATACTACACCTGCCGCAACTCCGAGCGGGTCAACATCCCAGCTACGATCCAACAAGTCAGGGGCGAACCAGAGCTGCGTGTCTCGAGCTTCCCGCATATTGCCGGCATCATCGTCGTCAACACCCGAAATCTGACCATCAAAAGCTCAAATTCCGTATTTTGCGGTGCGCTCTTCGGACACGAGAAGCCTGACGGCCTGCCTATCAACAATCTGATTCCAAACTTTGACAAGATACTCAAGATCCTGACCGACCAGGATGGTATCAATCTTTCGGAGGGTATTGTGGTGCCGGAGCACAGTTTCCGCAAAGCTTCTGCATTCTTAGGGTTAAGAGAAGGACGGGCGGACGCGGCAACGAGTTTCCTTCGACCAGAGGGTCTTCCAGCGAAACACAGAGATGGTTCAGAACTCAAGATCGACGTGCAGATGAGGGTTGTCAAGAGCGAGAAGCCCGCTGCCATTCCCGAAGATACGATTGCCGAGGTCAGCGATGATGAATCCAAAGAAGGAAGGGATCAGTTCGCCGTGGCCACTTCCGAGATGGTTTATGCACTCTGGATTACGTACTCGAGGCATTTACACGCTTCGAAGGGGAACATGGGCGCAGCCTCGCCTCTGCTCTCGGGCAGCGCGACGCCACTTCATCAGCCCTCTCCAGGACAGACACCGGCTCACACCCCGGCCGAGATTGTCTCGGACTCGGAAGAAGCTAGGAAAGAGCCGCAGTCCACGGTGTCCATGTTGACCGAGCAGCTGAAAGAGGTCGCTCTGACTGCCGCAGCCAAAATCACCCGTAGCAAACCCGAGGAGACGGAAAAGCCACCCCTGAACAGGGCCACCACTCCCGTCACGCCAGTCGAGCACTCGAAGAAGACAATCGACGATTTCGTCATCTTGGAGGAGATGGGCCAAGGCGCCTACGGACAGGTCAAACTCGCGCGCTACAGAAACAGCAGCAAGACATGCGTGCTGAAATACGTGACAAAGCGCCGCATCTTGGTGGACACGTGGACGAAAGACCGACGCCTCGGCACCGTACCGCTCGAGATCCACGTCCTCGACTACCTCCGGCGCGACGGCCTCCGGCACCCCAACATCGTCGAGATGGAGGACTTCTGGGAGGACGACGTGAACTACTACATCGAGATGATCCCCCACGGGCTGCCCGGGATGGACCTGTTCGACTACATCGAGCTCCGGACTAACATGGAGGAGCCGGAGTGCCGCAGCATCTTCGTCCAGGTGGCGCGGGCGATCCAGCACCTGCACACCAAGGCGCTGGTGGTGCACCGGGACATCAAGGACGAGAACGTCATCCTCGACGGGGATGGAAATGTCAAGCTCATCGACTTTGGCAGCGCGACGTACATCAAGAGCGGGCCTTTCCATGTCTTTGTGGGCACGATTGGTAAGTTGACACATCTATTCATGCAATACACGGGAAGAAGAAAGAGGAAAAGGAAATGCTAACAGTATATATGCAGACTACGCCGCACCCGAAGTCCTGGCAGGCAAACCATACGGCGGCAAGGAGCAGGACGTGTGGGCCCTGGGAATACTGCTATACACCATCATCTACAAGGAGAACCCCTTCTACAGCATAGACGAGATCATGGACCGCGACCTGCGCGTGCCGTACACCATCAGCGACGACAGCATCGATCTCATCCGCTGCATGCTCGACCGCGACCTGGGGAAGCGGATCGACATCGACCAGGTCTTGGCGCATCCTTGGTGTCGAGACCGTTGAGTGAGTATGGGACGTCTGATTCTAGGCGAATGACGTGGGGGCAATGGCATGGAGAGACAGAACCGGTGGTTTCGGCTACAAATGGGGGAATAGAGGTGCTAGAGCTCTGAGAGGTACTTGGTTTGGCGTGGTGATACCCGCATAGATGGCTTGGGACATTGGATGGAGGTCATTTTGAGGGGGGAGTGGCAGAAAGATCTTTCAAGCAAAACAAACTCATAACGCTTGAGATCAAGTGCGAAAGTGGACAGACAGCGTTGAATTTGAGACGATTCAGAGAGGGGGCTCACAGTCCGTAGCAGGTCGGTTGATATTGGTACAGGGGGGGTTTGGGATATTGGATTGCATGGAACTCTGGCGCACCGAGACGTCTATATTCCTCCTGAAATGTATATACCAAGACAGACCACGCATGAACAGACGGTGACGGTCGATTACAGACATGATGGACAAGCAATGCTACAATAGCTTGAATAGACATGTATCTATTGCGCCCCAATCCCGTCCGAGATCTTGCCTATCCAGCGGAAATACAAGGGCCCTGGGATATGACCTCGCAATCGAAACAGCACAGCCAGGGGAGCTTGGCTATCTCCCGTGTTCTGGTATTCCAACCTTCCACTTGTCCCCCTACCGCGACCGCAAAGCAACCTCATGCTCAAGCCAGAAATTCCTACACTCCCTATGTCCCCAGAACTCAACCCACCACTCCCCAAAGCTATCCTCAACCTCAAAGTCGACCTTGGCCACCCTCTCGTCCCTCCTCAGCCCACAGACCACACAAGCCCTGGGCGCCGTCAGCGCCCCCTTCACGGTCTCCACCCTCATCACCTCCGCCAGCTCGGGCACCTTCAGCGGCCGCCCACCGAGCACACCGCCCTTCGCCGCCGCCGCGGCATTGGCAGCCGCCACCGCCGTCCTGAGCCGCCCCACCACCCCCCTCCACGCCGCCACCACGTCGGCGGCCTCGCGGTCCTCGCGCGCGGACTGCGACCTGTCGATGCCCGCCAGCTTCATGCCGCCGCCCTTGCCTCCGCCAGTGGCGGCGGAGATGGTCATGGACTGGGAGAGGAACCTGTCGCGGTGCCAGCGCAGGCGGCGGCCGGCGATCAGGCGGGCGGCGACGGTGGCTAGGGCCAGGTAGCCGCGGAGGAAGGCCTGGGTGGCTGGGGAGGAGTGGATGCGGTCCTTGACTGCGGGCGGGGCGGAGGCGGTGGGTTTGAAGAGGGTGGTTGGGGCGGTGCTTAGGAGGGAGGGGAAGATGGAGAGGAGGACTGAGGGGGGTGGGATGTTGGTTGGTGGTGGTCCTGGCTGGGGGGAGGAGGCGGTTCGGGCTGGGTTTGCGGGCTGGGATGAGGGGGGCGGGGTTGGGTTGCTCCAGTCGTCCCAGGCCCAGTCGGAATTGGGCGCCGAGGTTTCGGTGGTTGGGTTTTTGGACGATCTGGTGGTGGTTGGTTTTGGTTCCTGGGGTTGTACCGCTGCCTTTGGGGGTTGATCGTCAAAGGCACCCCACTCGGCTTCGAAACTGTTCTTCTCGGCCGTCGCCTCGGTCGAGTCGTCCTTCTCGAACGTTGGCCATGCTGTGATCGGAGACGGAGATCTGGGTTTCGCCTGCTTTGGGAACTCGTCGCTGACAGGTGTCTTCAGTCCTAATCCGGGGAACGGGTTGCGTTCTTGGAACGATGGAGATCTTGGCGGTTGCGGATATATTGACGATGCATCGTTGAGACTGAGGGCGGAGAGAAGATGGCTTGGGGATGCTTGCCTTGCTTGCGGGGGGTGAGTAGCAGCAAAGCTGGTAGACAGTAAGTCCAGAGAAGGCTCTGTAGGCGGTGGAACTGGTGCTGGTGCTGGTGCTGGTGCCTCAAAGTCACCAAAGTCGTCGTCTTCCTCATCAGGTAGGGCCCCTTCATCGAAATCATCCGCGTCGAAGAGAACGTTCGGATCGGCGTTCTTCGGTCTCGACTCCGTACTTCCTCTTGTCGAGGATTCCCATGACGGTCTTTCGGTCAATGTTCCGAATCTCTCCGGCTTTTGTGGTGACGCATCAAGGTTCAAGAGATTGTTCGTCATGAGGTCTATAGTAGGCGCGCGGACAATCCTTGTTGTCGGTCGAGCTGGTGAGACAACACTCGCCGGTGCGGGCGGAGGTGCCGTTTGAGCAGGAGTCTCGAAATCTCCCCAGCCATCGTCTTCTTCCTCGGCAGCTGGCGCGGTTGATGCAGGCTGACTCTGTCCGGTCAGGCCACCCCATAT